>JAOWBW010000873.1:418924-570951 GCA_026119855.1 Campanula takesimana
AAGAGAGGAACCAGATCATCAAAGATGAAGTTGATAGGCTATTAAAAACTAAGATATTAGGGAAGCAGAATATCCAAAGTGTTAGCTAATGTAGTAGTGGTGGAAAAAAGAGGTGGCAAATGGAGAGTTGGTGTCGACTTCACGGACCTGAACAAGGCGTGTCCTAAAGACCCCTTCCCCCTACCACACATCGACACCTTGGTTGACTCTACCTCGGGGCACGAGATATTAACATTCATGGACGCATCTTCCGGATTCCAGCAGAATCCAGATGGAACCATCTGACCAAGAAGACACCGCCTTCATAACACCTTCAGGTATATATTGTTATATTGCTATGCCTTTTGGACTAAGAAATGCAGGTGCAACATATCAGAAGCTGGTCAACATGATGTTTAAAATCAAATTGAACACACCATGGAGGTATACATCGATGATATGGTAGTCAAGTCAAGAAAAGCCGAGAACCATGTTCGAGATCTTACTCAAGCCTTTGACACCTTGGATGCATTCAACATGAAGCTGAATCCAACAAAGTGCAATTTTGGTATGAAGTCTGGAAAGTTTCTGGGATATATGGTGACACAAAGAGGCATAGAAGCTAGCCCAGAACAAATCAAAGCCATAATCAACTTGGCGTCACCACAAAGCGTTAAAGATGTTCAGAGATTAACCGGAAGGTGGCAGCACTTAACAGATTCATTTCCAAGTCCTCTGAAAGATGCAAGCCATTTTACGACATCTTGAAGAAGAATAGCAGGTTTGAATGGACACAGCAGCATGAGAAAGCTTTCCAAGATCTTAAACAGTACCTATCCACACCTCCATTACTGGTCAAACCTGAAGAAGGAGAACCACTGATTGCATACTTGGCCGTTTCAGAAACAGCAGTTAGTGCAGTCTTAGTCAGAGAGCAAGATGGTAATCAGCATCCCATTTATTATGTAAGTAAAACTCTTCTCGATGCGGAAAACGAGGTACTCCCATCTTGAAAAGTTAATTTTAGCTTTAATTACTGATTCAGTCAAGTTGAGACATTATTTTGAGACTCATGTTATATATATTCGTATATGAGAAAACCAGAGATGTCAGGTAGGATGGCGAAATGGTCAGTCCAACTCAGCACTTATGATATCAAGTACGAACCAAGGACGGCGATAAAATCACAAGCCCTTGCAGATTTTGTGGCAGATTTCAGTCCAAACATACAACCTGAAGTAGAAATAGAAGTTCAACAGCTTCAAGATGTGACACCTTGGCAGAATGGACGCTATACACTGATGGAGCATCAAACATGAGAGGAACAGGTCTTGGAATTGTACTGAAATCGCCACAAGGGGACATTATACCTCAGGCTATTAGTTGTGATTTCAAAGCTACCAATAATGAGGCAGAATATGAGCTCTCATCGTGGATTAACTGTGGCACTAGATCTTAACATCAAAGTCATCCAGGTATATTGTGATTCTTTATTGTTAGTCAATCATTTTAACGGATCTTATGCAGCAAAGAATGCAAAGATGACATCATATTTAGGAGTTGTGAAGATCTTAGCCAGCAAATTTCAAGTTTTCAAGATTGACCAGATTCCCCGGAAGAGAATTCTCAAGAAGATGCTCTAGCTAACCTGGGTCTGCCTTCAAAAGCTTGACTCAGACCAATATACCTATATCCATGTCAACATTCCTGCCGTAGAAAGATTGGAATTATTCTGTGTAGATGATGACATACAGGAAACTCAGGTCGAACCATCTTGGATCTCACCAATAATCAAATATCTTTAAGATGGTACCATTCCACCACAGGAGAAGAATGCAAAATCATTCAGGGTGAGAAATGCAAGATACTTGTTAATAGATAATGTTTTGTTCAGAAAATCTTTTGCAGGGCCGTATCTAAGGTGTCTCGAACCTGATCAAGCTGCATCAATATTAAAAGAACTTCATGAAGGCTTGTGTGGAAATCATTCTGGGGGCAGGAGTTTATACACAAAGCACTCAGGATGGGATATTTTTGGCCTACCATGCGTCAAGATGCGGCAGACTATTCTAAGAAGTGTGATTCTTGTCAAAGACATGGCGATATCTTGCATCAGCCAGCTGAAATGATGCATCCTATTCTATCCCCTTGGCCCTTCATGACTTGGGGAATGGACATTGTTGGAAACTACCTAAAGCCCCTGGAGGAAAGGTGTTTTTGTTAGCAATGACAGATTATTTTTCAAAGTGGATTGAAGCTGAAGCTTACGTTCAAGTTCGTGATAAGGAGGTCATATCATTCATAAAGAAGAATATCTTCAGCAGGTTTGGTATACCTTCCGAGATAATATGTGATAATGGTTCTCAATTTATCAGCAAGAAGACCCAAGATTTTCTCACAAGGTGGGGAGTCAAGATGGTCACATCTTCACCGGTGCATCCCCAAGCAAACGGACAGGCTGAATCTAGCAACAAGATCATTATTTCCAACCTAAAGAAGAGATTAAATCAAAAGAAGGGAAAATGGGTTGAAGAATTGCCTTTTGTCCTATAGGCTGATAGAACAACACCCAAGAATGCAACGGGCCAGACTCCTTACTCTCTAGTATTCGGATCAGAAGCGGTCATTCCTGCTGAAGTCGTCGTACCCTCGGCAAGATATGGATTATTATCTCCTGAGCAAAATAGCATTATCTTGGCCCAAGATCTTGACACCATTGATGAAATAAGAGATATGGCGAGAATCAGGATGGCGGCATACCAGCAAAGGGTTGCTAGATCTTACAACAAGAATGTCAGATTAAGAAAGTTTCAGGTTGGTGACTTGGTGCTAAGAAAGGTCCATCAGAATACAAGGGAGCTCAATGCTGGCAAGTTGGCACCAAAATGGGAAGGACCTTATTTAATAGAGGCAGACGCAGGAAAGGGGGCATATTGGTTGTCAACCTTGGAAGGTATAAGGATCCCAAGATCTTGGAATGCTATCCACCTTAAAGCATACTTCATGTAAGTTTCGAATTATCATTCAAATTCAGGAAGACAGGTACGCTTTTAATACAAAGTCATTTCAATTATTTCTTTTTAATTTATATTTATCAAACTATTACTGACTTAGGCATCGGAGGGGTGTTAGCTAAGCTAACACCCAATCCTAACATGTTTCTGTCTTGAAAGGAAACTTAGGACAACCACTCTGATATACGTACCACTTAATGACAAAGATATCAGCATCTTCTCAAGCTGTTAACATCTTAAGGTAATGACTCAGGTATGTTTTAACCTTAAATTAATTCCCTTATTATTTACTTCAAAATTATGTATACAAAGTTTACTCTTATTAACGGAAACAATATAATTCAGAGATGTTGGGTGATTAACATATTTTGGTTTTCAAGAAAGTAACATCTATTTTTCGGAAATTTTAATAAAAACAACAAACATGAGACTGGCCATCTCATCTTCAGTTCAAGGTACTTAATCCCTTCAAAAGGTTTAAAGAAATTAACTTTCTTTCGTTTTAAATTAAGATTGATACACCTTCGCCTGGAGCGCAAGATTTCGATAATAATTAAGGTGAGGAATGGGCACGTATGTTTATATGTACGCACCCCCCATTTCCACTTAATTAAATATTGAACTTAAGATATTTTCAAATGGTTATGGCATGTTCATGTCATCTAAAAGTCAAAAGGTTTTTTGATATTTCCATATCAACATAATATTATAAAGGTCGTAACACCTTACGCAAGATTGTTACAACTTGAACTACATAGTACTAACGTACCTATCAACAAAAAGAAAAACTACCCTACCTAGTCAGAGATTGATTACCAAACCATCTTCCTAAACTTGCATAATATTGGTCCAACCCAACATCTGAAAACCTAAAACTACTTGTCCTTGACCCTTATGGGCCATTACATCCAAAATACCAAAGAAGTTCAGAAAAACAGAAATTGTCTTACAACTTTTCGGGTCGCAGCCCATCAAAACCCACTGTTTAAAAAACCAAACATTGTTCAAACTTACCTTCAGGCATTCACCTTATCTTGACCATCTTCCTTACCTTCTATCACTGGAACCGCAGCACTGGAAGAAACCTCACCAACTTCAACTGCCTCACCATTAAGCCTCTTCAGGATGGTCTTCTCTTTTTCCAAGTCCCAAGCCTCATGTTTACCTTCATGGAATTCTTGGATCATTCTGATCTTGATTTCTACCATTCTCTTAGCTGCAGACTTGGTAAGAGCACTTTTTATCTCTTCAACTTCAAGAATATTAGCATCCTGAATCGATGAGATTCCTTGCTTCAGATCAGCAATTTCTCCGGAAAGGTCAGCCATTTTATTCTCATAAACTTTTTTCTCTTTCTCCCAACTCTCCTTATCTTCTTTAGCTTCTCTTTTCACACGAAATAGTTCACTCTTTAATTTCTTGTTGGCATCTCCCAAAGCCTCAACTTGTGTTTCTATACTCCCAAAAGCCTGCGTAAGTGCAAAAGATAAGTTAAAGTTTGTACTGATAAAAGCTTATGACTCAAAAAACAAAAATGTACCTATACTCACACTTGAAGCAAGAGCCAAGAACTTCTTCTTGATCCCATCCCCAGACAAATTACCAAAAGCTTCAATTTCAACAATCTCCTTCCCCTCATCAATTGCTTTCCTCTTCTTTAGTCTTGAACTGACAGTAGCAACATCTTGGATCTCCGTCTTTGGAACAACGGGAGGCTTATCCACTGGATTGCTTGAGAGATCTCCAAGGAAGTTATCCAAGTCGTCAAAAGAAATTTCCATAGTTGGCTTTGAAACTACACAACAAAAGTAGAAATTCGTAAACATATGCAAGGCAGAAGTTTAAATTAAAATTTTTAATTTATACCTGTAGACATGTTATCCTCCTCAGTAGGGCCAATGATTTCTCTGTTCCTGAAACTCCTATCCTCCTCGGAAAGGCGGAAAAACGAAGCAATCTTGGATTCCGAATCAACCTTAGGATGAAAAAGTTCTTCCCACTTGATATCTGCAATAAATGGAAAAATCAACAAGTATGAAGATGTAACAAACTCAAAAGACAAATATTTTACAAAATTTACCTCCCCTGTTCCACTCTTTGACCAAATTTTCACCACCTTCCAGTGAAGCCCTCTCAACAAAGAAAATTTTTCCTTTCCACCCTCTATCACTCACAGATGCTTTGGGGACCATTAAACCCTTTTTTGGCTTTTTTTTTAAAAACAAACCTTTTTGACCCAAAAGATTGTAGGTCATAGCAAATAGCCATTTCACTCAAACCTATATTTAAACCTTTCTCTCGATTCACTCTCAAGATAACATCAAAAACTCTCCAAGTCATGGGCATCATTTGAACAAATGCCAGTTGAGGTTTTTTCAAAAAACTCAGAAACCAAAGGGGAAAGGGAAAAGCAAACCCTAGAGCAAAGGGATACTCGTAAAAGCAAATCCAAGACTCAGAAACAGAATCGGCTCTTAGAGACACATCAAAAGGTCGGAAAACAGTTTGATTAGGGAAACATTTGCGAGCTTGCAGGGCTGAAATCAAAATATTGTTGAAAATACATATCTCGTCATCAGGTCTAGCAAGTAAACCCTCAGTGATAAAGACATTAGGATCGTCAGGAAGGATTTTCGAACTACCCATGTGAGAAGATTTTAATGTCTTCTTCATTTTTTCGATTGAGAGATTTTTGCAGAAAAGGAAAACTTGAGAAGAAGAAAGAAAGAAAAGAAATACCTTGATTCCACCGTCTGAAGATTATGAGTATGAGGGAGGTAGTTTAGTGGGATTTTATGATCCTAAGAGTCCTTCGGATTCTAGACCCCTCTTCTCCCAAGACACAATTGAATGATGCATTGGGTCGGAATTGCCGGTTAATTAACCGTCCCATCACAGCACGTCTTTTCAGAAACTTATCTTCTCCTTATATTACTAAGACAAGTTTGGGGCAATTGTTGTGGATAAAAATTCAAGTGTCTCCATCTTCGTTCTCCTTCAAGATTGTGATATCTTGAGCAACAGGTATATTTAAAATTATTAATATCCTATTTAATTAATTAATATTTGCAGGTGTTCAATATCATATAGCACATGTGGATAAGTTACTCAACAACCCTCAATGGCATCATTGACCACGTCTCCTCTCCTTGAAGATAGAATCCGAGATTATAGGAGAGTTAGTTAGTGGTATATCGTCAAGATGGAGACATCTTGATCAAGATGCAGACGTCTTCACCTCTGGCAGAGTTCTCTACAAGAAGACCAAGTCAAAGAGATAGATTCCGGGTTTTTAGGATAGTTTGTTATCTCAATTTGTTTAGGACTCTTGTTATCTTATTTTCTTGTACAAATAGAGTCTTGGAGGTACATAAACACACACGCACTCACCTTCTGTAAACCTCCATAGCTCGAAAACATAAAAGATCAATACAAACGTTTGGGAAGGAAGGTGCTCTTAATCACCTCCCGAGGTTTTGTGACGGCGAGATCATTGTCTCTAGGGCTTTCCTCGTTACATCTTTGTGCAACTTATCAATTCTTTAGTTTTAATTCCAATCGTCCCTCCTTTATTTTTTGATTTCAACTAAGATCATACTCTATTGTTTTTCTACCAAAACAGCTATACTTTAGTCACCAAACTTTAACACTTTTTAAAATATTTTTGCTGAACTATTATTTTTCAAAATGTCTTATGTCGATTTATGTGCAGCAATCTATAATGGGTTTTTCACTCGATAGGAAGGGTTGCTCCGATCAAATCTGAACTTTCACAATTTTCCAAATGTGCTCACTCCAATATTAAATTCGCTAAAAACCTAAAAGTTTATAACCACGTGACTAATGTTTGCTAAGTTTGCCAAGTTACCGATGTAGGAAATATTACAAATTATTTTCCCCAACAAAACCAAATCATATTTAACGAAATTAATCATGTAAAATCATGTAGCTAAATATTGATAGATTTTTAGCGAATTTAGTGATGGTGTGAACATATTTTGAACAATGTGAAATTTTAGTGAAAATAATTTAAAAGATATAATTCAGTAAGAACATTATTAAAAAAATTAAAAATCTAAAATTTAGTGACTAAAATATGATTTTACCTAACAAATAGAAACGAAAAGCATACTAATAAAATACCGCCTTTCCCTTCCACTTTTACTTTGACACTTGAGAAAGTGAAAGGCTGGAAATGGAGAAAGAACCCAAAAGAGGACCGATTTTCCATATAAAGGAATATGAATATAATATTGCAATTTTGTTTGTAAGGTAGGGAGTGGACCAATTATAATTGAAGGAGACGTGGGAGGTTTGTTACGGCAGCCCACTTTAAATTTAAAAATAGTTCCACTACCTCCGTCTGAAAATTAATTCCGACTCAAAATAAATATTTAAAATTCTTGAAAGAAAAGTACTCACTAGAGTTTTACTTTCCATTTTGGTACGTCTCAGACTAAGAGTTTTATTTCTAAAATGGCAAAGAATCTTTACTATTCACCCACTTATTTTCTCTCATATTTTACTTTTATACTCACAACACCAATCAAATCACTATTCTCTCCCATTCATTCTCTCTCCTACTTTACTATTACACTCACAACATTTACATCACTTCCAATATTTATTAATAATCGTGCAAATGAGGGGTATGACTCTTAATCGGAGACGGAGGGAGTATATTATTTGCTGGGCTTATTTGTTTTCGTTGAATGACCAAAAAAAAAAAAAAAGCCCATTGGGTTATGACTTACAACAACAAATAGGCCCGTGCAAATGCGGGAACAATCTTATGGAGATGGCCAACCTCTGTCCGAGCCATAGCCATTGCAGACGTCTTCATACATTTCTCTCGCCGACCATTATCTTTTGCCATCGCTAATACCTCTTCGCTCTGGTTCTATTTCATTTGTTTGTCTCGGGATAAATTTCAACATTTTTTGTACTAAAATGAAAAGAACTTTGAACAATAAATTTAGGTTGAATTCGTTATCCTAATACAATTATAAAACTTGTTACTGATACACCATTATAAATAGGGCAAATTGCAATTTGGTTCCTGACATTTACATAGATTTGCAATGTTGCTCCCAACAGTTCAATTTCGCAATTTGGTATCCCAACATTTACATTTTTTTAAAATGTGGCTACAAAACTAACGCCCTGTTAAAATTTTAACCAAATTACGCCCATGTGACTAGCACATGTCTATTAAATGGACTAAATGGTAATTTCTCAAAAAGTCATGTGCTGCTCATGTGAGGTTTTCTTTTGTTATTTATCTTATTTATTTTAAAGTTTAAAAAATATAGATTAAATTAATATTGGGCATTGAAAGGAATAACCCGACTTGGGATATATGGGTACTTCGCTCGTCTGTCCGAACCGGACGAAGTTGGACCGTCTGGTCGTTTTCCTTGTTACTCAGCTCGGTCTTAACTGATGGCCGAGTTAGAAACGTCATCTGTGAACCGAGCAGAGTCTAAGTCTTGTTCCACTCACTGTCATGCCTTCCAAATTCCTTAAAGAGATCAGCCCGTTCCACCGAGCTGAAGTGTTGGGGGCCATGATCACCAATGCCGAAGATTCTTAAAACTTGTCTTCATGAGTACGCCTCACTTCGTTGGTCGGGTCTCGGTTTACCTCTGCTCAGTAGAAACGAGCTGGACTGGGACTTAGAGCAATCTCCGTCAACTGTGTGGAGACCAGAGGCCTGGCCCGATCCGTCACAAGGACCCATTAACGGCTTCTAGAACTGTTGCCCTAGTACGGACAAGATGACTCACTATTATGGATAGATCTAAATCCCTAGATTGGAGGAAGTGAATCAAGATGACGATGCATTTATCCTGTTGTATAAATAGGCACATCAACCTCATTTGGGAATGTTAATCTCTCTCTCCTAGCTCTCTTTCCTTTCCCAGTTTATTTCTTCAAGAACATCTAACTTATTCTCACGCTGGAGGGCCTTCGCCGGAGAAGCCCCGGCTCAGTTCACGTTTGTTCATCTTTTTCAGGCTAAACGAGGCGTTCCAGATATCCAACCTTGGATCCGGCACTATTGATCCCATTTTTGGCATGATCAGGCATAAATATTTTTTATTTTGTACTTATAATTTATGTATTCCTTACAAAGTCATTTATTTTTCTAAGCATAATAAAATTTTATTTTAATAGTAAAAAAAAGGAAATAAAATACTTTAAAAAATATATAATTAGGAATTAGAAATATTTCGTAAAAAAAGGAAATAAAATACTTTAAAAAATATATAATTAGGAATTAGAAATATTTTGTAAAAAAATTAAATCTATATAAATACATTTTATGTTAGATTATAACTCAAAATAATTATGCATGCTCATGTACAATAATTTATTAAGCGTTTTTTACGTGAAATAAATTTTCTTAAATATTTTTCTTCAAGTGAAAGAAAACAAGTATTAATCTTATTGTTGCAAATGAGATGATAAGAAAGTAATTTTTTATTTTAAATTTAATTTACAAATTAAAGACATGAAAGAGAGAGAAGACATACATGTTTACTACAATTTAAACGAACTAAAGTAAGAGAGAATTTACGATTTAGTTTGTTACATTGCTTTGGAAGGAAATTAATAAGTAATATAATCAAACCAGCAAATTCAATATATAAATTTATAATATAATTAAGTAAGAAAAGAGAGAGAAGACATACAACTTTAAAAACTGAATACTTTATCTTAATTGGAAAATTTATTTATGCCAAAATAATAATTAATAAATGTAATATCTTATTAAAAATGTAGTCGAATGACCATTTTATCCATATAAAAAAACATGTGCTAGTCACATGGGTGTCATTTAGTTAGAATTTTAACCGGAAGTTAGTTTTATAGTCACATTGCAAAAAAATATAAATGTTGGGATACCAAATTGCGAAATTGAACTGTTAGGAGTAAAAATGCAAATCTAAGTAAATGTCAGGAACCAAATTGCAATTTACCCTAGATTTAATGATCCAACAATTTTTAAAATGGTTAATAGCAATTTGGTTCCTGACTTTTTCGAAAATTTGCAATGTTGATGTTGTGTTTTCAATTTCGCCAATTGGTATACTCACTTTGTCATTTTGTTGCAATCCAACTACAAAAATAATTGGGTGTTAGTTTTTTTAACAGATTTTTTGTCATATAACTAGCACATGACGATTCAAGATGTTTGTGAAGCTACACAAATCCGATTGGTATGATTATTTTTTAAACAGAAGCTAATAATTAAATCTACAACATATATTTTTTGACAAATTTTTTTGGTGAACTAATTATATTATATCAATTTATAATTTAAATAAATGAAAATATTTAAAAAAAATAGAGGACTTGGGAAAAATAATCGGAAAAAATTACTACTTTCCACAATGATATACCTTCTTTCCTAACGTTTGCATTCCTCTACCCCTCCGTCATGTTCCCGCATCAGCCCTTCCACATACACTCTTCCCCCGATTCATCATTTTCTTCCTTTCCATTTTTTTTCTATCAAATATTTTTATGAAGTGATAATCTACATATAACATTTACTTCATATGAATCATATTTGGGGCTAACACAATTTTTTAGATTATTATTTCACGTGTTTTTTTTTTCATATTTAAAATTAATATTTAATATAAAATAATCCAATCACCCGAAAAATTGCCAAAAAAAAAATATATGTTGTAAATTTAAATACTAGTTTAAATTTAAAAAAAAAGAATCATATCAATGGATATGCGTAGCTCCAAAAATATATCAAAACGTCCCTTAAAACGTCATGTACTAGTAATATGACATAAAATCTGTTAGAAAACTAACACTTAGTTACTTTTGTAATTGGATTGCAACAAAATGACAAAGTGAGTATAACAATTGGCGAAATTGAAAAGACAGCATCAAAATTGCAAATTTTGGACAATGTCGGGAACCAAATTGCAATTAACCCTTTTTAAAAAGTAAACAAAATGTTAGAAAATTAACGAAATGTTAAGAAAGTTAACAAAATCTAACATGACTTAACAAGATACCCACATGAAGTCTTATGTGTGTCCAATATGGATCATACTCACTCTAGCTGCTCCTCATCATCAACCCCAGATCCCTTTCACACTCACTTTGACAACAGCCTTTCCCCTTCCTTTTCCCTCACTCCTCTATGGAATACGACCCCCCACTTCCCCGACCTCGTGCCCCCAAAATTCTTTTCCCAGAGTATGTTTTCAAACACGTATTTGTCAAATGGTAGTTAAGAGGCCTTGGTGGGCTAATTCGTACCCCTCTGTGGAATTCGACTCCATTTTCTTAACTTTGGTTAGTTTTCATCAACTTTTCTAATATTTTGTTAACTTTCCTAAGATTTTGTTAACTCTTCTAACATTTTTGGATGAAATTAGGGTGTGTGGGCAAATCAAATGCGTATTCTAAATAGTGTGGTTAAAACTGCTAAAATAAACAAGGATAGTTAAAAGCGAAGATTCATAAAAATACAGTGGTTTAAAATGACGATTGGCATTTTCATTAAAATAATTAGATTTAACTTAAAATTATTACTACATTTCATACGTGCTAACGGTTTTTTAAAAAAAAAACAAAAAAAAAATGACATTTACCTCTGTCCCTCCCATTACCTAATCTTTCTCCATCTCCACATACAATACCACTAAAGCCTACCTCTTCTACAAGAACAACTACACCCAACAAAACCCTCAGACCACCACTAAAATAGGCCTCAACACCAATTTCTTCATTTCTGAAGCTGAGACAACCATGCCAGAACTAGTTACAACAACTAATGATGAACCTTCCTCCGTGGTATCAGTTCCCATGTTTGTTTGTTTCGTTCCAATCTCAATAACTAAACCAAAAACCGACACCGAGATCCCAACACCGTACGCATCATGTACGAAGGTCCTAGACGGCACACAACTAGATATTTGATGTCTATCGCAAACAAAACACACCAAACAAAATTATCTGTTGACTGGGAATAATATACCCAATCCTGCCCCTGAACAAGCCCCAACGGTCATCATGGTAAAGATAAGGTGGAAAAACACATACATAATGGGGAAATTCTAACAGTAGGCTTATAGCTTAACAACCAGCACAAAAATACTCGAGGATCAGGTAAAAGGACCAGCAGCAAGAAATTTACCAAAAAAAGACACATTACGCATATGAACAGCAGGTGAACAAAAGACATTCCGTTCACGAAGAAAAATGTCATATACCATCATACAAGTAGAAGGAAATCCGACTGCCTAAACATTAACTCTCGACATTGGCATATTTGTACAGTCACGTCTTATAACTACTACCTCACCTTCATCAATTTTTTACACCTTAAACCTGTTGCGTTTTCATTATACTGCCCCTGCAACCGGTATCATAAGAAAACATCCATACGAGTCTCAACTTCACTAGTCGCTATGTATAAACTCTTAGAACTACAGAATGTACAGTTTTCTAGTACAAGCCGCAGCTTTATTTGCCAACAAGCCCCATACCCACTATCTTAAAGATAGTGGTTGAACTAGCCACATCACCACATACCCAGAGAGAGAGAGAGGGAGAGGGGAAAAGGGGTAGCTCAAACTAGCCTCAGTTAGCTGTACAACTTCCTTCCTTCTCTCTGACTCCTATGCAGAGTACAAGGATTGAGCAGCCATTCTCCTTTCTGCAGAAAGGCCAATTTGTATGGATATTAGTATTGAAGCCAACTTCTAAAGGCAAAAATATCCAAACGGAGCAGGAGGGGGGTGGTAAAAAATGTACCTCCGGCAGTAACAAGCTTCTCTACACGAGCGACGATATGCTTTCCGTAAGTGTATTTCTTGAGTGCATTCAAGTGAACCTTAATTCGTGACATGATCAGCTCTCTTTCTTGATCACTGCAAGTCTCCAGCACTTTTTGGACAACATAGTTCGCAAATTGATCTTTCATCATTGCCTGAGTAAGGGAAAAGACAATAGTAAGAAATCTCTGCAGTGACTGATGACGAAAGACATAAAATGATAGTAGTAGGTTTACAAACCCAAAAAGAATTCAGAACTTTTTCCTTAAAGAAAAAAGAGAGTTAAAAAGAGTGTTTCCATCCCAATTTAAGCTTCTTAGTTTGACTTAGCACGCTTATTAAGAAACCAATGTTAAACGGGTAAACAAATATAGTGAGTTGAGGGTATAAGACACTATTCGTGAGTCAAGTGGATGAAAACACTGTTCAGTATTTGTCATTTATGGAATAAAGTAAAGTATTATAGTGGGACAGACCGAAAAAGAAAGTAAGAAGCTTAAATTGGGACGGAGAGCGTATTAAAGATCGTGCTTTTCCGAAGACTGCTAAATCAGTAGTATAAATTATTTTGAGGGGAAAAGTTCTCTCGGAAAAAACCTGAAGAGGCTCATTTTCATCAGTTGAACCGAGCATCTCATTCACAAGAAGCTTGCGTTCGCTAGGATCACCAAAAGTCAAACATTTTTCAACAACGTTCGAAGCAAACTTCTGCTGGCTCATTTGAACAATCCTCCCGGCTAATTCTTGGATTATGATAGTCCGCTCATTTGGCTTCCCATGCTCCAGCACGTGCTGTGTTAGAAGCAAATATCATCAGATAATCATGAAAACAGTCAACTACATGAGGTGTCATGTCACAAACTGATAAATAACAATACCCAAGAAAAACAACAGCAAACAAGAATCGTAGGTTTAATTCCAATTCCCACCTCAAAAGTTTGGATAAGTCTCACTCTCCCAACCCCCACCACCCCCCACCCCCCCCCCCCAAAAAAAAAAAAAAAAAAAAAAAATCTTCTCACTTACCCCTTTTGTCAAAATATTATGTAAGCTGAAGAACTAGTTTAGGGGGTAAAATAGTCATTCAATTTACATAAAATTGACAAAAGGGGGAAATGAGGTAAAACCATACCTCAGGGGCGAGAGGCAGTGAGGCTTATCCAAGCCTCACGGGAGGGCGTGGGCAGTTAAATTAACCCAATAATCTGATCACAAATCAGAGACCTAGTACAATTTTAGATAGCCGGTTACGCACCTGAACAACATAATTGCCATACTGATCCTGTGCCAGCATGCTGACACATCCAAGAATCTCCTCCATCACCTTACTTTGTGTATGTGGGTCCTCACAGTGCTCCAGTACTCTCTGTATCACAAAACACATTGTTCTCAGAGTGTTCAATGATAAGAAATATGGACATGTAACAAAAAAAACATGCCCAAAACCAAGCAAACAATTTGCCAACCTGTATCACACGGCATCCATAAGGATGAGTAGAGAGGGTCACGACTTGGTCATAAAAAGTTGAGATGATGAATTGAATATGTTCTTCTGGGATACATTCAATGCACTTCTGAATTACATGATTCCCGTTCTGGTCACGTACACAGCGCATGATATGGCCGTCAAGCTCTCCAACCATTTTTATCTTCTGGTCTAAATCAACAACTTCAATTGCCTGAACAGTTCAAGAGAAAGTTATTACTGGAAGGAAAAGACGGGGGATTTGTGTGTAGCATACTTGCTAATTGCATACACAAGTAGTGAAACAATAATCAAGTAAAGTATAACCAAAACAAAGTAACCTGCCAGATTAACATCATAATCCTGCTGATAATGAAGACGCTGACGAACCCCAATTAGAATCCGGAGTATCCATTATCCAGCAAACATTGTCATATTGAAAAACGCTTAGCAGTAAATTGATTGTTGTAGTTTCCAAAATACACCAGGGAGCAAATGTGGCATTTTGACAAGCTTGAGACATGCGGCTTCTTGTCCACATGCATACACTTACATATACATGCACAGTAATCATAGATTTTCATATAAGTAAATTAAATCCACCTTTCACAACAACCAAAATTCCTTGAACTCACGTAATAGAATGGACACTCGAAGTATATAAGACAAAAGGAGAAAGGTCATCCTCCTTCAATGTAGTGTCTTCCAACCATGTTCTAAGAGTAAACCTAAATGTCAAAGCTATTACAAACTGTCTATCTTCCCTGACAACCAGACAGGTGGGATAGATAATACTTTAGAAACTCAATTAATGCAGCATAATATGCGATAAAGTATAAACCTATTGTAGTGGTATTTTATTTGAAAATTGAATATTTTCTAAGAGTAACACGAGTTTGCTGTTTTACCCAGAACTTATACTGGTTATGAATTACAAAAATTATGCACCATGCCCCTTTCAGAGTAGAGTGTGTTTATGTAGAAAGTGTCCAGCATTAGACAGAGGGAAGGAGGTAAAAAAATAGTATTGGAAGGAACAGCTTCAGACAGTAAAATAATGAACCTTCATGGGAAATTTAAAACATAAAATGACTTTACCTTCTGGATAACTCGGCAGCCATACATTTGAAGACTCAGTGTCAGCACGTGCCCAAATAACTTTTCAGCCATTTCCCTTCTCTGGGATGCCAAACCATGCTCAAAGAACTGGAAACCAATAGCAATTATTTCCCATTCAAAACAACAAGAACATAACTGAAAATAGCATATAAATGCCTTCAAAATGTGAAAATATATCATATATATATATATATATATACCTTCTGAACGACATAATTACCGAAAACATCAGTCATCAAAGTGAGAGCTTGAGGAAAGATTTCCTGGAAAACCATGTTCTTATCCTCAGTAGTGGCAGTTTCAAGTTTCTGTTGAATGAAACGGCTACCATACTGATCCGCACTGAAAAGAATCATAATAACTGTTAAAAACAAAGCTATAAACTTCCATGTTTCCCCATACTGAGTTTAAAAGGAGTACATACCTGAACTCAACGACATGCCCTGCAATTTCTGAAAGTTCAAAACACTTGGTCTTGTTGCTTTTAAACTCTTCCAGCAGGGAGGAAGCAAAGTTTGTGTCCACAGCATCCAAATGCCAAGAACCTATACCACCACTTAAATTTCTCATCCCAGAAGGATATCGCGTATTGAAATCAGCATGTCTGAGTGGACTGCCAGGTCCCACAGGAGAAACAGGGCCCGCCAAAGGGCTCCCTGGATATGACAAGCCAATTCCAAAAGCGGAATTCCCATAGTAACCCTGATGATGCGGACTGCCAGATTTACTACCATATTGAGCACCATAAGGTGATTTCTGGGGAGACAACAAATTTCCTAGATATGCTTTCTGGAGTAAGTCCACGTACGAATTGCCCAAGTAGTTCCTGTCCATGGAAGAGTCATTGAGAGCATATTCAGTGGTCCTCAAGTACTGAAGATACATGGGGTCCACAAAAGGTGCCTGAAGTGCATTGCCTGCCATCTGATTCACGTTCCCCATTCTGCCTAAGTTTTGTACGTCTGATGCAGTTCTTGATTCCATGCCCGGAACAGCCATAACTGAAGCAGCAGCAGCATTTTCAAACAGTGGTGGCAAATTATAGCTGCCAAATTGACCCGACATCGTGGTTGGTGAGTTCATGGCATAACCACCTAGACCTAGAACATAGTTCATATATGGTGAACCCCCAGGAGGAATATATGGAGGAAGCAGGCCAGGTTCATCATTCAGATTATTAGGAGGAGATCGGTTCAAGTAGCAATTAGGGTTAGGAATAGGAGGATTCTCGGGAGGAGACTGTTTCGATGCCTGAGGAGAGTGCATGTTCAGATGCCCAGATTCGGGTTTCTTAAAGTACGTGTGTTGTTTTGCATTATTCTGGCCATAGAGATAATTCTTGTGTTCATCAACATCAGGATTATTATCTTCTTTAATCATGCCATTAGATAAGTTCAAGCCTGATAAAGCAGCTGCCAAATCAGCAGATTCATTGGGGGGCCCGTTATATGGGTTTGGACTATGAAGGTTTCTCTTCTCGGAATTGGCTTTTCTTTCTCCTCCAATAGGTGTAGGGCAAGGACTAGGTGCCCTAGCAATGTGTTGGGGATCAGGGGTTGTGCTTCTTGACAAAGAAGCACCCAAAGCAGCAGCATAAGAATATGATGATGGGGGCCCGCCCTGTTGGACAGCGGATGAGATTTGTGAGCTTGTCCCAGAACGGAGTGCCTCTACAGCTGCCAAATCACGGTGTAGCTGGAGTTGTGCCAGCTCAGCATCAGTCGAAGCTAGGCCCTCATCTCTGTCATCGAAAGCATTTCGACTAGCTGGGCGAGAAGGGTGTCTTGAGGCAGGAGTTTTGCGGGTTAAATCATCCTGCACATAAGCTACTTTCTAAGTCCAAGTAATATATCAGAAACATTAATGAGCTTGAATCATGAAAAAGACCCGTTCTTTCCAAACATTACCCCAACAAGACATCATTCCAGAGGAGCAGAATTAGGGTCAAGAATATTTCTTTCGCATAATCGAAAGAGAAGAGATTACTTGTATAAATGATTCTTGTTGAGAAGTGAAAGACGATTTCATCATCAAAGAAAACTACATGACAAAACAAGACTTCAACGTCAAAACAAATTAGTTAATGTAGAGGGCACACTACATCCAAACGCAAGCACCAAGATGCAGAAAATATTGGAACCTACTATCTACACACATAAAGAAACAACCATTCTTAAAAGCCAAAGACGGGATCGCAAAAGCAGCTTCACTATACACCCAGTATACCAAACTCCAAATGGGAGCAATACTCCCTCTTTAACTCCTTTTAGATCTTGAGCACGGTGGCTACTGCTTTTCAACCATCATTCAGACTCTGATATACATGCAAAATCCGCCAATATACTCACCGGGAACATACACCAAAACAATATCAACCAAGAAGATATGTAAATCATGTACTCCCTCTGTCCGAAAATGATCTTCCCATTTAACTATTCAAACTTTTAAGAATATGAAGACTTACTTCACTAGCCATTTTTTGTTTGTGCACTCTTAAGGCCAAATTGTAGAAACTGGAACAACTTTTTGTGACAATAAGAAATGGCAAATGGGAAGATCATTTTGGGACGGAGGGAGGATTATCTAAGGACACATAATTCATTAGGCAGTCAGATCATATGTTTTCATCCCACAAAGCTCAGATCTTCATTATCATCAATCAGAGATCCAGAACATATAACATAAAATGATATCCATTTTATATATAATTCATTACCTTTGAATACTAATAACCACATAAAATAGAAATGATATCCACTAGAACAAGAATACCAACACATTTAGTAACAGAAGAAAAAAGTAACAATGTCACAATAACAGCGACAGGCCAAGACTAAATAACAGCAAACATACACCTGACAAAAAAACATATACTCCATTAAATAGCTTTGCCATAATTACATTAAAGAGACAATAACTATCGAATACATGAAACGATCCAATAGAAGGCAAGACCGTATTGTTATAACAAAATCCCAAACTGATAGATATATAACTAAAAGGAGCAAAAAACACTACATCAACTGCTTTCCAACATTATATTATAAAGTACAATATCCACCAAAACAAAACAAAAAAAAAAAGATAAAAAGTTAAAAAGGTAAATTACCTGAAATATTTCTGCAAGGCTCTTCTGTTTGCTACCTAACCCTAATCCAGGCAAACCAATCAGTCCATCACCTCCCCACTCAGCTGAAACCTTCTTCGCCTCATTCTCATTCTCTTGTTTCTTCGAATCAAACCCTGGCGGCATAGAGAAAAGTGATACCCCAGTCGCACTATCAGTCCTGTTGACCTTCCTCCTATCCCCAATTCCTCCTAAACCGGGTGTCCCTCCTCCTTGTAGTCTTTGTGCATATCTCCAATCCTCCTTCGATAGCAAAGGAGGAGGCAACCTAGGGTTTAAATTCACATTTTGATAGTAGTATGACAAGTAAGCAGGATCTGACCTAAGTTCTTCCTCAGAGCTAAACTCTGAAAAAGTCAAACCGGTGGCGGCTTGATGATGATTATTATTAAACAAACCACCAACAGCACTCAAAGAACCTTCAATAGTGGGTGGAGCTGAGCCACTTCTAAACAAATTCAATTCCTTTTCACGATCATCTGATTCGCGCCTCTGTTCACGAAGCAACATCCCTATCTCCTTCTCTAGTTCATCCCCAAATGAACCCTCGTTGCCCCCAATCATAGGTCGCCTACCCAATTCAGATAACATCTTATTCGACAACAAAATTATTCACATTCCAAAATAAGCACACAAACCTAAGAACCCTAAAATTATTCCTACCAAAAAAACAAAACTTCAGCACAACCCATATTTCCCAAAACCCAGAACTAAAACCCCAAGAAAATACCAGTTTTAGGTTAAGCCTCTAAAATCTCCAATCTTTGATCACAAAACCCAGAAACCCTAAAATCATAAAAACCCCAAAAAAAAAAACTTGGAAAAATCTAAACTGTCAAGAACCTATATCAGCAAACCAAGAAATCAGCCTTTAAAACCCAGAAAACAATTCAACCTTTGATCATCCAAAGATTGAACAAGTTCACTTCTTTATATGTGCAAAAGCAACAAAATCTATGATCAAACAAGAAACAAAGAAAACCCAGCCGATTATTTCAACTACATAGGGATTTCGGGCAACGTTATTTACTGTTTTTTTACATTAAATTGCAAAAACAGCAACAGGAAAAAAAACGCCGAGTTGCCAAGAAGAGGGGAAAGCTAGAAGAGTGAGCTAAAGAGTGGAGAGTTTTGATGGAGTAGGTCTTATAGGAGTGAAGAGATCAATCCGGCGGCGAGATGGTTCTTACAAAGAACCCTTTTAGGGTTTTGTTTCAACCATGACTTGGGCTGATTAAATATAGTTATTCTCTTCAATCTTTTAGTGTTTCGGTCGCAATTCACAACCTGGGCAACCTATGGTTCGGTTCGGTTCGGTTCGATCCAAATATTTTAGGGACCGAACTACTAGTCATCGGTTTGGAAAATTTCAGACCGAACCAAACCATGAAAAAGTTCAAACCGAACCAAACGAAACCGTCATGGTTTGGTTCGGTTTGCTTCAGACCACGGTTCAATAATGTGGTTTAGACTGTGGTTAGAGAGTAGTTCAAACCACCATTCAGACCAAGTTTCATATGACGATTCAAACCATGGATTAGACTTTGTTTAGAGGAGAAAATCCAGATGAAAAAGAATATTTAATGAATAAAGAAACCGAATGAAGTGAACACACTACAAAACTTTGTTAACTATGTGCCTCAACGAGAAGAATATTTAACGAATAAATAAGCCAAATGAAGTGAACACACTACAAAACTTCGGTCTGATGGTTCGGTCTCGTGGTTTGGTTCGGTCTAGTTTGGTCTGTAGGGGTCAGACCACAAACCAAACCGAACCACACGGTTAACCGATTTTTGAGATCGAACTGAACCATTAGTGCTTGAAAATCGAACTAGACCGTATGGTTTGGTTTGGTCCCAAACCGCGGTTTGGATCGAACCACTGACACCTAGACATGCCCGGTTCACGGTTCATGACGGTTCACGGTTCGCAAAAAACTAAAACCGTTTATGAATCGTTAACTTACGGTTCATGGTTCAACGGTTCACGGTACGGTTCATCCGGGTTTTTTTTTCCCCCAAAAAAGAAAACACATTTTGAGCAGTTTTTAACCAAACTTTTAAAAAGATTGATTTTTTTTTTAATAATTTTTTTATACATTATAAATTATCTTACTTTACAAAAATATAAAGGAAAATTTTAATTACATACTTTTAAAAGAATTAAGGCGTTGGAGTGGGACGGAAATATTTTTTTAAAAAAAAAAATAGGCGATACCCTTATAATTTTATTAATATTAAGCAAATTTACATAGAGAGAGACAACCAACCTTACCCTTTTATAATTAAGAGGGGACTGTTGGGTATGCTTATCTCTTAACCCTCCTATGTATGTTAGAACTTAGAATTGATTGATACCATCACATATTAGTATTTTATGGACTTTAGGACCCTATGTAAGAAGTTTAATAACTTCAATTTTTAGCTTAGTCCACTTTATAGTATAGACTTAGAATATAGGACTTTGAGCGAAAAGGAATGAAGAACTAAGCAAGACCTTTGGTCTCTGCGAAGGACTTCTCTGCGCAGGAGATCACTGCGCAGGTCTTCGCTGCGCAGCATTCAACCTTGCTCAGTGTTCAATGTTTTCAGATTACCTAACTTGGAAAGCGCTTAGAAGATGTACGCTTATTAAAGTGCTGAGGCGTGCAGAAACGACGAAATATACACACTCAGCAAATCCAACGATGGAGATGCGCTCAGATGAAATAATTCAAATAAAGACAGTTGTCAACATTCTAGAAGAAGCTTTTGAATTTGGTCTTCATGCTTTGACTCCAACGACTCAAGGACTCCTGCGCACCAATCATATTATGCCAGCTCATCACCCTTGATCAGAGTTCCAACGGCTATAAAGGACACTAACGCACCAATCATATCGTGTCAACTCATCGTCCTTGCTCAGAGCACCAACGGCTAGTTTTAAGCTCTCAACTATAAATAGCCTGCTCATCTTCATTTCTATGTTGCTTGAGTTTGTGCTTACTAACTATCCTTGAAGTTCAGAAGATTGCTACTTAATATTCTCAGATTCAAGAACAACCTTCAAACCTTCATACCTTCAAACTCCTGCCCAGATCTTAAACCTTATATCATCAGAATTCTTCGTGCTCTTCATCTCATAGATTCATAGAGCCCAGAATTTCTGACACACACACACCTCTTGAAGCTTCGATCATTTAGATCTTACTTCTTGAGAAACACCGATTTAGTCTAGGATTTTCTCTTCATAGAATAGATTTTGATTTGAGTTTTGATTCTTTGTAATCTTCTAAAATCTCCTCATCAATATAAATCTCATTAGAAAATCCAAGACTAACTATCTTGGTAGAGGACGTAGATCTTTCATTTATCGAACCTCTCCAAATAGCTTGTTCATTATTCTCGCTATTTGTTTCGTGCTTATTTATTTCTGAATTACTGCTTTGTTTGATCTTATCAGATTGTTATCTTTGCTGTTGTGGTTGTTATTGCTTATTGCCTTAGAATCCTTTTTATCCAACACTTTAAACCAAAACTTAGCGCGTGCATTTTTAGTCTCTACGCATTACCCTGCGCAGTAGCTGTTTAAATTTTCGTTGTGCATTTCACACTCTCACTGCGCGCTATATTTAGCCTATTTGAGAACTGTGCGCATAAGCCATTGATTTTCAAAAGGGTTTGAAAAGAATTTTTAAACGCTATTCAAACCCCCCCCCCTCTAGCTACTTTCATACCCTTGTTGCCCCTTTGGGACCAACAGGGACATTTAGGAGCCTTACCTCAACAATTTCTAAAATATTTTGAATTTATACCGGTTTTGGAAGTCAAACCGTCTATGAACCGTAAACCACCGGTTCATCCGATTCACGGTTTTCAACGGTTTTTCAACGATTCAAAACCACCGGTTCAAACGTGAACCGTGGGCATGTCTACTAACACCCTTACTTTCAATTACTCACCATGTCCCCGTCCAAGATTTTTTTTTCTTTTAAAAGCGATTCCATTCCAAGTTACTACTTCCACAGTCTCATTCTCCTTCATCACATTTAATTTTTGTTTTGACAACATAAATTAATTTGATCAAATATTATGATAGGCTTAATCGCACACCTACAAATTAAATCTGTACTAGGTTCTAAAAATATGTAGCTAGAGATAAGTCCAGAATCGATACACGAATAACGGTTATTTGTTTACGTAATTGTCACTTGACAAGATTGGGGAAAATTTTATTTTAACTAAAATCCTAAAAGGAGAAATTAAACTAATATGAGCTAAAACAATAATTAAGAAACACTTTAGATCTGATTCCGTCCCCCACATAATTATTCAATTATCATTGATATCTCTTTTCACTTTTTACCCTATTCACTTGATCACGAGATTTATTTCAATCTCTGTCTCATCAGCTCTCTGCTCCATGTTGCTAATGTCCCGCTTCATCACATTGATCTGATCTGGAGGAAAGAACTCATCAAGAAATACCTCCTTCATCTGCTGCCACGTTGTGATACTATTGGGTGGCAAGTGATAATACCACGCACTAGCATCATCTTTCAGAGTGAAAGAAAACGCTCTTAATAAAAGGTGCTCAATGGGAACCGCAACTGGCTTCATACTCTGACAAATTTGCACAAACTGGGCTATGTGTTGATTTGGGTTCTCTCCGGGCATTCCAGTGAAATGCGGTAAGTGGCTCAGCAAACCCGATTTTAACTCAAATGTGACCCCATCAGGCAGAGTAGGGAATGAAACGGCATGTGGTTGCTCGTTCCAGTTCGAGTTCGAGGCAGTCATCTGTCTCAATGTCTGGGCTGCCATCCTGTATCAAGACTTACAAGCAACTCGTCAGTAGAACGGGTGTGGACCTTACAAGGTACCACACTAAAGAATAAATAAAAATAAAAATTTTACAAATTGATAATAAAAATTAAACCAACTAAACTAAAAATAAAAAGAAAAATAAAAAATAAACTTAAACTACAATAATAACGTAAACAAATAAACACCGTTCCCCGGCAACGGCACCAAAATTTGATAAGCTTAATCGCACACCTACAAATTAAACCTGGACTAGGTTTTAAAAATATGTAGCTAGGGACAAGTCCAGAATCGATCCACGTAGAACGGTTATTTGTTTACGTAATTGTCACTTGACAAGATTGGGGGAAAATTTTATTTTAACTAAAATCCTAAAAAGAGAAATTAAACTAATATGAGCTAAAACAATAATTAAGAAACACTTTAAATTTGATTCCGTCCCCCACCTAATTATTCAATTATCATTGATATCTCTTTTCACTTTTTACCCCATTCACTTGACCACGAGATTTATTTCAATCTTTGTTTCTTCTTTCAGAGTAGTTAATAGCAGTGGCACACTCACTAGAAACCCTAATTAATAAATTAATCCAACTGGCACAGTCTAGATTTCAATATTAATCGATTCAAGATTTAAGAAACTAAGATCAAGAATGCTTTCGATGATTATTTCACACAGATAATTATCTAATTTTACCCACTTCACAATTTACCATGGCACATGCATAAATCGTAAAGATGCTACAATAAATTTCTACACTGGCACAGTAAATAGAAAATTCTAGTAGAGATCCAATAACTAAAGCAATTAGATTGATCAAGTCTAAAACCCTAGCAATAGATCTAGATTAAGCACAAGCAAAATTATGAATAGGAATAAAATTGTGAAAAGAAAAATACCGCAAATTGATAAAAAGGGGTTCATGAATCAAACCCAAAGCTTCGATTTTAGTTCCTCATATGGAGCTTTTAAACCTCATGGAAAAAGAAGAATAAACCTTAGATCTAAAATATTGTTCAAGTCTAACCTAAAATAATAAAAGAAAACCTCTTCTATAGCTAGAATAAGTCCTAAAACAATAAGGAAATAAAAGGAAATAAAGAAAATAGAAAAATAGTGAAAATTAGGTTGAATAGCCGTCACACGCGCTATGCACGCGCCCTCAGTATCAGTTCTGCGCCGTCACGCGCCAGCTACCTCTATCCACGCGTCAGCAACGCCAAAAACGCACCTGGTAGGTGCGCTTCTTTCGCCTTCTTCACGACTCGCGCGCTAGCGCACGAGCCGTGCGCGAATTCCACCAGTCGTGAGCACGACTCCAGCACACGTGCTGTACTTTGGGCCCTTCCATGCGTTTTGGGCCGTCCGGGTTGGGCCGCTGGTTGTTGGGTCTGCTGGTGGCTTGGCTTGTATTGGGCTGCTCCATGGAGTTGGGCCGCCTCATAACTTCCTTGGCTCCTTGCCGCTTGGTCTTCATTGCTTGGGCCAATTTCTTCCATTTTGCAACACTTTGATCCACAATCTCCGTCCCGATTGGCTTTTCATTTGTATATTTTTGGTATCTCTTTTTAACTCAAAATCAATTACATCGGTAAAAAATATACAATCACTAAAATACTCCCGAATTATAAATAAGCCCCAAAAATATATAATTGCCCAAAATTACATAAAAACTATCTAAATACATAAAAATAATTATTTTAATCTCATAAAATCCTAGGAATTGTTGGTGTAAAATCCGTCTCATCATATTAATATTAATTTAACTATCAAAATATAATTTTAATTTCTTTCGTAAAAAGACTAAGTCATTTATTTGTATTGACATCAAAAATAAAGTAAGAACAATCAAACAAAATGACACAGAGAGATTAATAAATTATACTCCCTTCGTCTCAGATTATATGTCCACCCTCCCATTTACACGGATATTAAGAAATGGTGGAAATGATGTAAGTGTTGTGAATATAAAAAGGAATACAACCAAAAGGTCACTTCACTATTGAAGTTTATCCAAAGTTATATTCCAACATTCTAAACTCCATTTTAATTTAGCATTCATTTCTTAATGTAATTGTTTGATATGTAATCTTTAGCATAAATTTATAAATAAAATAATCCTCTTTTAACATCCCTTTTATTTCCCCCTTTTCTCTATTATGTAATTGTTAGCACATTTCTTATATTATTAGAAAGATATTTAGCATTAGAATACCAATAGTAGCAAGACCCGCGTAAGCGGGGCGGAGTGGGTGTTTAAGTACTTCCCACTCCGTCACCTAACCCCCGAACCTTTCTTTTCCCGAATCTTTGGTTTCGTAATATAAATTTAGGCTATTTCTTTAGGTTTTTCTTATGTTCTCTTAATAACATAGGTGGTGACTCTAAAAATTAAAATCAATTAGACATCCTAGGATCCTTCCACCGCTCTAGCCAAGTTGTAGTTTTCCATGGGGTATCTACAATGCTATTTACAGTTTTAAATATATTTCAAAAATTAATTTATAGGACTTTTTTTTTAAATGTAAAGTTAGTCTCACTTTGATTTACATGGAAAACTCAATTACCTTTTAACCAAAATTTATGAAATCTAAACATCACTACATAATGCTAAAAATTATTGTTGATTCGTCATTAAAAATAGTATCATTTTTTTTAAAAAAAAAATGCATAGAGACAGTTAATTTTTTATAAAAATAATGATAAAATTTCAATTGAGTTGATCATTAAAATTAAAGTGAAATTATCTATTTTTTTATGTGAAATAGGGTACACTACAAGCAATTGTAAAACAATAATATAAAATTATAATTTCAATTATTTTTTCTCAAACTTTGTCTCGTTTTGAAAATACAACAAGTTTATGGTGATTTATCTATTCAAAGCTTAATTTTATTAGAAGGAAAGTTTAAATAATTAGAGCGGCCAATTTATATTGAAATTAATTGTAAGAATGACAAGTGAAATAAAAATTGCAAATGAGTATGCGGTTTAAGTATGTGAGTATAATAAAAATGGTAGAATAATAAAATATATTAACTGTTTGTTTATATAATGCATATAATATCTAACGAATTCTCAAACTACTCTCCAACTTATATAGTTAGAAAAACTGCTCTCCAACTTCTCTCTCATCTTCTCCAAACTTTTTCTCAAACTTGAAGATTTAATTAGGTTTGTCTCTTTCTCCTAAATTAAACTTTAACCATTGCTTATTATCAATGATTAATGTTTAATTTAGGAGTGATTTATTGCTTTTCAATAATAAAGATGTATTTTTTCTTAGTTTTCAACTTGGTTTTCTTCACTTATGTGAAAGCCTTTGTTTTCTTCCCTTATGTGGAAGCCTTTGTTTTCCCTCCATTGCTGAGGGATTTGTGTAATTTGTTTGTTTTATTTGTTGTTTCTTTGAAATTTTCTTTTGCACATCTCAATCAAATATCCGTCATGAACTTGGAGTCTATGGAGATGACAGTTGTGGTGGATTCAGATGTTGTTTTGGATGGAGTGCTCGCATTTTCACATGGTTATTCTATGTCAGACAACCTTCATGGATATATGGACAAACTTAATGCAAATTCTCTTCTCTCTATAAATTTAGATAGTCAAACGTCAAATGTTAAAGCCGATGTTGTTTGTAGGTCTTCTTTTGTTAACGGAAGTCCTACCACTTGGGTTGAGCATCTGTTTCATGTGGATTGCCAACTCCAAACTTTGTATGTTTATGTGCATTAATAAAATCTTGTTGTTTGCTTCAAAAAAAAAAAAAAAAAAAAAAAAACGAATTCTCAAATCAGTTTTTTTTTTTTTTAGACGGGATGGATGAAATATTTTGCTTCAACATTATCGGTTCATAACAAAACTACACAAAATTAAATAATCATATTTTATAAATACTTAAAAGAAGAAATATTTAATAGTAAAAATATAGATTTTTTGAAATATTTCCTGTTGTCTATGCTGCACTAATATAGATTGGGCTGGACTCTTGTGAGATCGCCGCACGACGTGCGACGGCTCACACAAGCCGAGCCTAACAGCCAAGCTGAGCCGAGACGGGGTTTTTTTCCTCCAACTTTTTTTTCCACGCCATTTTTTTCTCGCCAGTAAAAGTAACCTTTTTATAAAGAAATGTAATATTTTTTCAAATATGTAACAGTTTTTTTTCTTTCAAAAATGTACCACAAATTTGCTGAAAAAGATTAAAGATAATATAATATTTACAACTAAACTAATGTTACATTTTATATTAAAAAAATGTAACTTTTTTTCTTCTCAAGTGTAACACTTTTCTAATGTTTTACATTCAATTGAAATGAAAAACCGACTATATGCACGGATTTTTACTCTTTTTTTTAAAGAAAAAAGTAATATTTACTAAATTAAAATCTTACATTTATCTATATAGAAAATTATAATCATATATAATATGCATTATGTTACACTTCAAATATTACTTTTTCCAACCACAAAAACTATCAAACTATTTATATTTTTTTGCAAAAATATTGTTACATTTGACAGTAAAAGTGTTACTTTTTGAAGATGAAACTCTTACTTTTATCAGAATAGAGTGTTACATCTCAGGAGACGAGCAGCTCAATTTTCTGTGTGTTAAAAAATGTTTTTTTTTTAAATATCAAACCATATCATGACCTATCTAGTTTTATTCGTCTCGTCGAGACAAAAACAACACTATTTTTTTAAAAATAATCATAGTTAAAAATCTCAAGATATACCATTTTAAAGTTATTTGGAGGTTTTTTTTAAAGGACATGTGTCGAGATTTGGGAACGGGGGAGGGCTGGACCGGGCGGGTAGCGGCTGGAGCGCCCGAGTCCAACCCATGGGCGACCCGTCGCACCTTGTGTGGCGGTCGCACACAAGTATTGTTCATACAGACTAGGGATTAACCCGTGCTTCGCACGGGTGTTGTCTTTTGTGCGTGGATATTTATAGTTATATTATATAATTATTAAATATTTTAAATAAATATAAATAAATTTAAAAATATATATAAATCTACTTGTGATTTTTTAATAATAGTGGAAATAGTTTTAGTTCCTATAGTATAAAATAGATATTAAGATTGGTTAATAGTACTCCCTCCGTCCCCGACTAAGGTTCTTAGTTTGACTTTACACGGAGATTAAGAAAAAGTAAATATTGTGAGTATGAAAAGTAAAGTAGGAGAAAGTAGGGGAGAGAAAGTGGGTAGAAAGTTTTTTTGTGAGAATGACAGGTGAGTCCCATTGTCCATTTTAGGTAATAAAGCAACTAAGAACCTTAGTCTGAGACAAACCAAAAAGGAAAGTAAGAAGTTTAGTCTAGGACAGAGGGAGTATTAGTTTAGAATAACTTTATAATTTTTTAAAAAATTAACTTCACTTGTCCCATAATGATGTCAATTTTTACTCTTGATCGATTGAGAAAATAATGTTTTAATTATAGTTAACATTATAGTAATTATGAGCTTAAATAGTAAATTTAAGATAATGGTTACCTAAGTAGTACTTCCTCCGTCCCAGAGTAAGAGTCATACCTCTCAAATGCACGGTGAATAAGAAATGGTGGAAGTGATTTAAGTGTTGTGAGTGTAAAAGTAAAGTAAGTGAGAGAATGAGTGGGAAGGAATAGTAAATTGATTGGTGTTGTGAGTATAAAAGTAAAGTATGAGAGAGAATGAGTGGGATGAATAGTAAAAATTCTTTGCTATTTTAGGAAAGAAACTCTTACTCTAGGGTGTACCGAAATAGAAAGTATGACTCTTACCCTAAAACGGAGGGAATAACTTTTATCGTAAATAATAACTTAAAAGTAATAGTTACTATATATAGTAACTAATACTAATAATAGTATTTTTTTTCAAAAAAAAGAAAAAGAAACTAATAATAGTAATAGTTAGAATGTATTGTAACAATTCTAATTAGCTAATATCATTGTTAATAATAGTTACTTTATTTATACAGTAACTATTACACTTAACTAATATTACTAATTGTAAGAATTATGTTATATAATTAACTATTACAATTAACTAATATTGTTATTAATAATAGTTATTATATATAATAACTATTACATTTAATTAATACTATTAATAGTAATATTTATCTTATATAGTTAAGTATTATAGTTAACTAATACTATTAATAGTAATAGTTACCCTTTATAGTAACTATTATACTTAACTTACACTATTAATAGTAATAGTTATCTTATATAGTTAACTATTATAATAAACTAATACTATGAATATGTTAATAGTAATAGTTAACTAATATAGTAACTATTACAATCAATTAATACTACTCCCTCTGTCACAGAATGATAGTCCACTTTGAAATTTTAACGGTCAACACATGTAAACTTTGTCCAAAGATTATTATCAATCTAATCATCCCAATGAAATTTTAAAATTCGTCATTGATAAATCACTTGATGATTAATCAATAACAAGTTTTAGAATTTCACAAGGATGGTTAGATTGACATTTATATTTAGTCAAAGTTCACTTGTATTGACCATCAAAAGTCAAAAGTGGACAATTTTTTGGGACGGGTGGAGTATTAGCTAATAAGAGAAAAATGAAAAGTCACCTAATTAAAATGCGATTGATGATGTGGCACCACCTAAAGCAAGAGTTACCCAAAATTTGTCCACATGGCACCACCTAAAAACTCTCCCTTGACTAATATATAGATTTCACTAATTAGGTATTTAATGTTATTTAGGTGACAAATTTAACAAAAGTTAGGAATGTGATTAATGCTGTACATAAATAAAGATAGAGAAAGCAATCCTAAATTATAGGAGTAGGGGAAACGGTAGGAGAGTGGCCCGCCCGCTCCATGTAATATCCGCCCGGTTCCATCCTTTCCACCTTTCCGGTCGTGACATGTGTCCCTTTCCTTTTTTTTCTTTGGTGAAAGCGACATGTGTCCTTTAAAAGAGAAAACACCCAATAACTTCAAAATGCTATATCTTGAGATTTATAAATCGAAAAAATATTTAAAAATACCGTTGTGTTCGTCTCGATAAGACGAAGAAAACTACATAGGTCATGATATGGTTTGATTTTTTTAAAAAAACATAATTTTTAAGACAAAAAAAATTTGATCTACTTGTCAACTGAAATGTAACACTTGGTTCTGATAAAAGTAACAATTTCATCTTAAAAAAGTAACACTTTCTAATGTTAAAGGTAACATCAGTTTTTACAAAAAAAAAAATGGGTTTGCATTTCAATTGTTAATTTCTCAATAAAAAATTGTTACATTTCAGATATAATGTTACATTTAAGAATATAAACTGTTACAAATTGAGAAAAAAATGCTACATTCATTTTTTATAAAATGTAACATTAGTTTAGTTTGTCAATCCTATGTTAATTTTCAGAGAAAAAAGGTGTTATATTTGAAAAAATGAGTGTTACATTTCTTTATAAAATGTGTGACATTGGTTTAGTTGTCAATCTTTTTATGTTATATTTTATCTATTGCATCAAAATTGTGGTATATTTTGAAAAAAAAAAGTGTTACATTTGAAAAAAATAGTGTTACATTCATTTATAAAAAGTGTGACATTAGTTTAGTTGTCAATCTTTATGTTATTTTTAATGTATTGCACCAAAATAGTGGTACATTTTGGAACAAAAAGTATTACATTTGAAAAGGAAAAAGTGTTACATTTTGTTATAATAAGTGTTACTTTTGTTGGAAGGAAAAAAAGTTTGAGGTGACAAAAAAAAATAAAAAAAAATGGAAAATCCCGTCGCACCGTGCGACGGGTGTACAGGAGAGTTGCTCAATGTGTAATTGACACTAGTGTTGTTTAATGGGTTAATGACAATATAGACCCTGAAGTTTGATACCACCCTTCCAATCGAGCCTTGCATGTCTTTTTTCGCCAGATCGGACCCTGGGGTGATTCATTTTCGCCAGTTAGGGCCTTTATGACGGAATTCGTTAAAAAGTCAGTTAAAAGCATGTGCCGTGCACGTGACTAATGGGATTGGGTTGTTTGAAAGATTAACTATTAAAGGTGTTAAATATCATATCTAAAAACTGAAGGGAGGGGTAAACAAAAACTCAAAACTTATAAACCTTTCCCCATCCTCTTTCCCTATCCAGGAAAAAAAAAAACAAAAAAAAAAAAACAAAACCCAATTCCAACGCCGTCCGCCAATCAAGACTGCTGGCAACTTCGTCTCCGCCCCCTCCTCTCAGTCCATCGTCGGCAGATCTCGCCTCCTCCGCCCCTTCCTTCCGTCGACTCTGGCCACTCCGCTCCTCCCATAGCGGCAAACTCCCTTCTCTCTTCGCAATTTCGCAGGCGACGCCGACGGTTATGAGGATGGAGAAGGGGAAGCATCACTCGTGATGGGAGAATTCATTGTGAAGAATTGTGAAGCTTTTTGATTGATCCACTGCGTTCGATTGAGGGGTTGTTGTAAAGATGATTAAAAGGTTTGTGATGGGAGAATTCATTGGCTGATGAATGAATTGTGAGCGAACGATTGAAAATTGCTGCGGCCGATTTTGAAACCAGACATCTTCGTTTTATTCTTTCTGCTACCACGCCGGCCAAAAGAAAGATTTTGGGAATCAAGGTTTCGTGAATTGAATTCAAGAAATTGAAAATGGAAGTTATGAAATTTGAAAAGGGTTTTTTTATTGGGGGTAATTCTGGATTGAATTCAAGAAAATTAAAATTGAAAAAGAAAAACAAAAAATTGGTAATGGGGTAATTGGCAATTAGGGTTATTAAGAGAACGATGATCGGAAAGATAAATTAATGGTGGTGGGAGGCGGCGGTAGGTGGCATGGAGGAGTGGTTTTGTGATGGAAATGAGGATAATGACATGTGAGGCGTGGATTGGTAGTAATAAGAATTTAAAGATGACGATGGCTGCTATTCTAAGATTTTTTTTTTTTTCTTCAAAAAAAAATATTTTTTTTTCTAAAATAAATGATTGTAATTTATTTTAATTTTCTATTACAAAATATAAAATATTGCATATTTATTTAATCTAAGATACTCAGACTCTTTTGTTTACCTCGCCAGACTCATCTCGACAAGACTAAAATACGTGTGTCCGACACGGCTACGGCGGAGTAAATTAAAGAGTCCGAGCATCAGAGTATTTGATGATAATTTTCTTTGGTAAACGTAAAAAACGATTTGGATAACGCATTTGCTAAAAATATACTCCATCTGTCCCGCCCGACTTAAGATTCTTGGTCAAGCAATGTACACTTTGACCAACAATTTGAACAAAAATAATTATCTTAATGAAAATCTAAAAATAGTTATTTAGTTTATTATTAATCGTGATACAATAACAAGTTTTAAAATAAAACTCTTATTTAATTTTATTTTTTATTATAAATTATAAAATGTTGCATATTTATTGGATGAAGATTTTTTTTTGTAAATGTAAAATTTAATTTATTTTGTTTATAAAATAAAATTCTTATTTAATTTTCCTTTTTATTAATATTTTGAAAATAACTTTAAAAACCGTTTTATTTACCTTTTTATTAATTATTTTTATTTTCAGCCCTATTAAGTTTCGAATTTTCATTAAACCCCTTAAAAGAAACATCAACTTCAAACAACCCAATCCCGTTAGTCACGTGCACGGCACATGCCTTTTAATTGACTTTTTAACGAATTCCATCAAAAAGGCCCTAACTTGCGAAAATGAATCACCTCAGGGTCCGATCTGACGAAAAAAGACATGCAAGGCTCGATTGGAAGGGTGGTATCATACTTCAGGGTCTAAATTGTCATTAACCCTTGTTTAATTAATGATTTGTGTAGGGGGGAGGGGGAGGGAGAGTGAGAGGGGGTAGTGATATACGTATAGCTTTCCTCGTGTAACAAAATAGAGGAATGAGAGTGCCACGCGAACACTTTCTCTTTGTTCTAAGACCATATACAATGGATTAAACGAAAAAACCATTAAACACCCACTTTATCACTCCACATCATCTTCTCTCTTTCAACTAATCCATTCAACACTCATTCAACTTATACCCTACAATGGTTTGTTTAATCCCCCCATTCAACATTTTTCCCACTCATCATCCTATACCCTACCACTTAAAATTTATTTTTTATTTCTCATTTTTATGATTAGTGTTGAAATAGTTATTATTGGGATTCATTTCAAGAAAAATATGGTTATTTTTGTGTCGAAATACAATGAAACTTACGTCAATTTAAAGATTTTTTTGTTTCTAGGAATTTTGGTGTAAAAAAAAAACATTTTCTGTAAAATAATTGAGCTCAAATAATTGGGATAAAAGAAAATAATTCGTCAGCCAATGAGAGGCCGACAAGTGTCAAAACCAGGAAAAAAAAAAAAAACTGGTCGCCGCCTTCCTTCACGCACCCACGCCCGAGCGTGCGTCTCACGCGCCATGTAGGCCCAAATTGCTGGTCGCCATGTGTCCGGTCCTTGCCGACAGAAATAGCATTCACGGGCGTGAATGCAGTAAACGAAATTGCAATTTCCTCCCCATTCAACAAACCATTGTAGTGATTAAACCCCCCATTTTTTGTGAATGCTCCATTCAACACTCTAATTTATTCCCATTGTACATGGTCTTAGATTAGGTTGTTAAAACTAGGGCAAATTGCACTTTAGTACCACTAAGTTTACCCAGAATTGCAATGTGGGACACATAGTACTAAAAGTGGCAATTTAGTACATTATATTCATACAAAATAGCAATCCGATGAAATTTAGGATGTCCGTTAGATTTTTTGGACGGACACAATGTAACATCCCAAAAAACTCTAATTCCATAAATGATCAAAATAGTACATCTTTAAAATATCATACAAAGTTTCACTAGCAATTCTCAAATGCACTAAACACTGCTCCACCCCGATTCTTGCCGTCTCAAACCTCAATCTGCGGTCAACTGCAAAAGGTCAAACTAGAGGGGGGGGGGGGGTGAGCTGGGGGGCTCAGTAAGAATGGGGATACACAGTATCACATAAGCCAATGAAACACATATTTATCAAATAACACCGTCCATGAAATTATAAATATGAACATGCCAATAAGACTCTGATTTCATAAATCGAACATCAATCGATCATATTTCATATTCCAATGCACTAATTATGATCAGGCCCAGTGGGATAACAATAATAACCGAATTGTTGGCCGTCCTCATGGAGCCGGACCCAACACAAACACAATAACCGAGTCCACTGCGACTGTCACATAATTAGATACACCGCAACTGTTCCATATAACAAATCTATATTTGGGAACAAATAACACATAAAGCATGCTTTTCAAATAACCATGATATTAACCGAGTAATTTCAATTCTAAAGCAATTATCAAATCGGGCCGAATAAACAAAATACGTATCAATAAAATGGAGCACTACGATATGACGGGTATGAAAAGAAATGACAAATAATCAATACTGTGTAGTCTTCCTTACCTAAAAAAATATAAACAAGAACCATCAAATAATTCCATAGAAAACTCACTAGCCTCGAAACTCAGACTGTACGAAGGAAGGGAGTTTGCTCAATTTTATTTGCTCTCTGACTATCATGAAAGGCATAAGCATCATATAGATTTATTTATTTGCCAAAAAAAATTCATATACTCCCTCCGTCCCATTTGAATTAGGACAAATTTCCATTTTGGGTGTCCCATTCGAATTAGGACAACCCAAAAATGGAAGTGTTTTATTTAGTAGAACCTACATTCACACTCACAACAGCTTTCTACTCATTATTTTTTACCCCACTTTCTCTCTCCTACTTTACTTTTCATACTCACAACACTTACTCCACTAACACTTTTTTCTTAATCTCCGTGCCCAACCTAAAAATCATAATTCGGATGGGACGGAGGGAGTAGATTTATTGTAATATGATGAGTCATTCCATAACACCATAATTGATAGTACACCTCATGCAAACCTATACTAAGCCACGTGAAGTTGGCAAGTTGTCAACCTAAAGTCAAATACTTTCATGCAAATAAACTAGCTTGGCCCCACCTTAGAAACTCCCTCAATTATATTCAAATAATCCGTCCCATTTAGTTCTTATTTCCATTTTGGGTATTATTTTTTTCCGATCTGTCCCAAAATGTCGTGCTTAATTTCGGGATATTACATACAATACACGTGCAACTCACGTGGATTTTTTTGGGGAAAAAACGTCTTTCCATCTTACACATGACTTGCACGTTTAATGGTGAACCAATTTAAAAATTTTGTGAATAAAAATTGGTTCATGGCAATTAGTGGTGAATGAATATTCATTCATGACCATGAACGAAAATTTTCGTTTATTTCACGAACGAATTCGTGAATGAAAATTGATTCGAGCTATATGTGTATTTTGTAATTTTATCATTTCTAAAAGTATATTATTTAAATAAAAATATTAAAAATATTTATAATTTCTTTTCCTTTATAAATAGAGTCTAATTTTGTAATATTTGACATAATTTTAATATTTTACTATTTAAATAATTTAATTTCTTTATTGCATATATTTGAAACAATTTTAATATTTTATGTATATAATTTTTCTATTGTGCCAAACAACGTCGTTCATGTCAAAATATAAAAAACGCTCACTTACTTTTTTGCCCTATAAATAGAGCTGAAATCGCTTAAGTATGTTCATCTCTTCTTCCATACTTCCTCACTCTATAATTATAAAAAAAAATAAAAAAATTTTGATCATGGTTTGACGTTTTATGAGTGTTTAATATTCAAAATTATACAATTAAGTAAAATAATAAAATAAATAAAAAATGTTTTTTATTTCGGATTTTTACCAATAAGTCCCTCATACTAGATGGAATTTGCCAATAAAAACAGACATTTTCATATTTTACATTAGGGTCCCTGATTTGAAATCGATTTTACCAATAAATACCTCATACTTTTTAAATAACAAAATTACCCACGCCTATATAACACGTCCTCTGTCCCTCTCCTCCCCCAAACGTTCAAACCCTAGCCTTCCTCTCTCGCTCTCTCTTTCTCACGAACACCAAACAATCATCGTGGACGGGGTCGGCATCGGCGGACAGCGATGTCTCCATACTTTCCGATAGCGTTAACTACGTTGAATACATCATTTATGAAGACGACACCATCTCCAATAAATTGTCGATCATGACATCTTCTGGAGCTCCGATCATCCAGTCATCGACTTCATCGTAACTCCCTTTCCATCTGCTACTTTTAACTATTTTTGGTTTTGGTTCTTTGAAATTTGATGCTGTGATTGTGGATCCGTGCGATTGGGTTGGATTTCGGTCAATTTGATTATTGATGAGTTTTTAGGGTTTTTTTTATTTTCTTTATCGGGACACTTTGGGATTTCTGGTTGTGTTTTAGTTTAAGGTGTATGATGAGGAGATAAATGGTTTCTTCATCCAGGCATCGACTTTTTTCACCAGTAACTGAGTAAAAGGATGTAATCAAATTTTTTGTTGAATGTCTAGATGAGGCTTATTGCTCCAATTTGTCCACATATGCTGAATATGAGTGGAGAGAGCTTGTAGAAAAAGAAGCTTTTGTAATCAAACCAGGGTGGGAAAAGGCTGATGATATGCCCAATTGAACGCTGCACAAGGCTAATAAAATACTCCCTCTGTTCTGCTTAAAATAGAATTTTGGATGGTGCTCAGTTTGAAGATAACTTATTTAGTTGTTATATGGATTTATCAGTTGTTTTGGTCTTTTTTTCTTTTCTTTTTTTGATTTATCAGTTGTTAAGAGTGTATATGAGCAAATATTTGTAAAATTGAGTTATCAGTTGTTGTAAAAGGATGCAACATCGAATTTCTATTCTTCATAAGTGTGAAATGAGATTTTGCTGAGAGATAAATTAATTGAGAAATTGAGTTATCGATTGTCCACACTCGATGTAACTACAGTTTTCCTTTCTTCATAAGTGAGAAATGATATTTTACTGTGAGATGCATTTATCTATTTTAAAATTTAAAAATAAAAAAATAACGCAAATGGGAAATTACACAACTGAGAAATCAATGTCTCAGTCACTAAACTCAAACTTGTGTGTGAACAACTGTGAAATGAATATCTCAGTTATTATATTGACATGTGTGAACAACTTGAAATACATGTCTCAGTTATTTTTATAATTGTGAAAAAAATGAGAGATGAATTTATCAGTTTTTACAAGTGAAAAATTAAAAAATGACACAACTGTGAAATCACACAACTGAGAAATGATGTTACAAGTGAAAATGAAATTTTTATTTCTAAAATTGTGAAATTAATTGAAAAATGAAAAATAATTTTCTCAAATTTTTACTAGTGAAAAATGAGATTTTTATTTCAAAAATTTGAATTATGTGTTGAGTGTACTTGTTTGATTCGTATTGACGACACGATTAAAATAGTGATCTCGGATTATTTTTTCGATTTGTAGATTTTAAGATATTACATTTAAAAATTTTAAGGAATAAAAAGAAGAGAGAGAAAGAGGAAGGAGAGAGAGAGAGAGAGAAAGCGCAGATGGGAATAGTGCGCTGGCTAATGTGTGGCTGTTGTGCTCGCATCATGGAGTACAGAGGGGCAAAATGGTCCATGAAAATTGCAAGGGACTTATTGGCAAGTTTCCCTAATGTCTGTTTATTGGTCGTTTTTATTTGGCTGATGGACTTATTGATCAAAGCCTCTTTTTATTTTTGATGACGTTAATAAAAATAATATTTTAATTATTTATATTATACTGTAGTTTTTATAACATGAAATTACTATTTTAAAAATATACATGTGAAAAAAAATCGTTTACCACTACAAAATATAAGGTGTTGTGAACGAAATTTCGTTTACAGCCGAGTTTTGTTTATTGGTGAACGGATTTTTCATTCACCATTATGCATATAAGTTATAAATAGTCAACCTTGATACATATAATACCAAGCATTTTAGTTTAATAATCATTTGGAATATACTTTAGAAGGCCCAAAGTAAAAATTCCATGAGATCATTCACCATAGACATGATACTTAGAACAACACTTAATTTATCACAAATTGCTTGTAAAAGTACACAAACCAAACGTACAACACCAATCATCTTTTAATAACATCCCATGTAAAGCAATTCATCCATATAGTATAATAAATACAAATTTGATTATTAAAACAATCGTTTATATGTATGTTTGGGGGTAAAAAAGCTAAACTGTTCTTCAACATGTTGGGCTACTCAGTTTGTCTCAATCAACTTATACCTTGAACTTACAAGTTGCTGCTATGTACGACTTACAGGTATCTTTTAATAATGACTTATTTGGATAAAGTTTTATCTCCTAATTTTCAGGAACACAAGCCGAATTATGATCCATAAACAACATGTGACTAAATCAAGACTCAAAGACTAAGTCAAACTCATCTCCTATCAACAACAAAGGGATAAGAGACCAACTAACTGGCCGAGAATCATGGGAGCAATCTTCAATCCGTTAGCTATTGTGTAGTATAAATAGAAGTGATAAACACTTGTAACAACATACGCCCACTGCACTGAAATTTTCACACATTCTTTGTATTCTCTCAATCTCAAAATCAATACTAACAAGGTTTTCTTCCCCGAGGTTTTGTGCCGGAGAACAAGTTGTTCAAAGGCTTTCCTCGTTAAACTCTTGTGTTCATTTTATTCTCGAGTTGTCTTACAATTATAGTCCATTGTGCCCAATAACCTTACTTAAAGTTGAATTGCAAAATTTGACCAAAACAATGTATACTCAAGATCAAGACAAATTCTTCAATACAACGGCCGCACACCGTGCGGCAAGGTGTGCGGCTCCGCTACTTCTCGGCCAGTACTGCTATGCTACAACCGACGGCCAGATCCAGCCCTCCCCTCTTCCCAGATCGTGCCACGTGTCCCCCTATAAAAAAAAAAACTCCAATAACTTTAAAATGCTATATCTTGAGATTTATAACTCAGAAAAAAAATTAAAAATACTGTTGTGTTCGTCTCGACGAGACGAATAAAACTACATAGGTCATGATATGGTTTGATTTTTTAAAAAAAAATATAATTTTTTACACATAAAAAGTTTGAGCTGCTCCTTCAGCTAAGATGTAACACTCTGTTCTGATAAAAGTAAGAAATTCATCTTCAAAATGTAACACGAAAACTGTTAAATGTAACAACAGTTTTTTACAACAAAAAAATGGGTTTGCATTCCAATTGTTACTTTCTCAATAAAATATTGTTACATTTCATATAAAATGTTACATTAAAGAATATAAACTGTTACAATTGAGAAAAAAAAAATGTTACATTCATTTTTTATAAAATGTAACATTAGTTTTAGTTGTCAATCATATGTTAATTTTGGGTGAAAAAAAGTGTTACATTTGAAAAAAAATGAGTGTTACATTCCTTTATAGAAAGTGTTACACTAATTTAGTTGTCAATCTTTAATTTATTGAAGCAAAATTGTGGTACATTTTTGAAAAAAAAAAAGTGTTACATTTCGTTATAAGAAGTGTTACTTTTGTTGGGAGGAAAAAAAATTTGGGATTGCAAAAAAAAAAAAAAAAAAAAAAATGGCGGCTCGGCTCCTGGCGCCGTCGCACGCCGTGCGGCGGCCGCACAGGAGAGTCGCTCCAAGATCAAACCCACCTCACCAATTAAGGTTGTGCAAGTTTGTTCAAAAAAATAGTTAAGGGTGTGCAACAAAAAACAAAAATACCGAAAACCGCACCAAAACCGAAAATACCGAACCGAAATTATCAAAATTGAAAATATCATTAGTTTACGGTACTTGATTTTTCTAGAACCGAAGTTTTGGTTCTGGTATAATATTCAAGTATTGTACTGGTATCCCGTCCCGAACAGATATACATATATATATATATATATGTGTGTGTGTGTGTGTGTGTGTGTGTAAAATTGTACTCATCCGTCTCAAAATGATGTTCCCACTTATTTATATTACTATCGATAACAAATTTTCTATTTTTAATAGCGTAAATAAATTAAATTAAAATGATCGTTTAAATTTTCTTTGCATTAACATAAAGAAAGAACATTATTTTTGGACGGGGAGATACAATATACGCACAAACATAGAAAGTCACATACTACTAATTTGAACATTGTGTTGTGATTTTTCGCTGCGTCGGCTTGCAATTGATGGAGCGTGTGAAGGGAATGTTGCCAGAAATTTTAAGAAATTGAGTTAGTTTAATCTGAAATTGCTAAGATTATGGACCTACATACGTGAAACCTTAGATTTTGGGATTGTTATTAAACTTGTTTTCATCATGGAAACTGAACATCTCTTTGTTATGAAGTTTGGAGTAGTTCAAATGTGTAGCATGCATGTAAATCATCATTTTTGTAACGTTTTGTTTACTTGATATCTTTTTCTTTTGAGACTTGTTAGCTTCAACTTCACTATAATTATTGAAGAACAGAATCATTTCCCAAACCCCGAACAGATCAATTCCGAAACTGAGAACCGATGAAACCATACCATTTAGTACCGAGTCGTAACGATTTGAAATTTTACGTACCAAAAACATACGGTTCGGTTGCGGTGTTTCCCAATACCGAACAGTCCCATACCATGCTCACCCCATTCATTATTCTACATGAGAATGTAGGAAATGACATATAAAGATCTAAAGAAATCTTGTTTTAGGGATGAATCTTTTTAATGAATGAATTCTACAATTTTTTGGATCAAAAGCTTCTTTGTGATGAACATAATTTTATTTCTTGAAGTTTCACTTATTTATATTTCACACCCATCCTAATAGCACCTTTTCATATCTCAATTATATTATTTGCATAAAATAGATCAGGTGGGGGACCTTGGCAATTATTGGGAAAACTGCCCAGGGGAAGACATGCACGGCATAAGGCACCCACATGGTCACAAGAGTGGGAGATTTTTGGGCCCCAAGTATTAGCACTAGGCGGCCGCACAACCAGGTTAAGCACCTAAACGACAAGCGCGTGTGGCAGGCCAGGGCAAGGCAGGCACGCGAAGGTGGGCACAGCGTGAGCGTACGCACGCTGCTGGCTTGGCCATGGCTGCCCAAGTCTAAGGCATTAGCCTTTTCCAAAGCACAAAATTTATGTAAATTCCAAAATACTTCCACCCTTAATCTCTCCCATTTAAACCCTAACCCTAAATCAAAACACCCCATCTCCCTCCATTCCTTTCATTTTATAATATTGAAAAAGGGAAATAATATACCCCCTATACTCCCATTAAACCCAAACAAGCCCCAAGGGGTCATACATAAGATGAAAAAACACAAACATCATGGTGAATTCAAACACTAGGCTTATTACCAGCACAAAAATACTCGAGAGGATCAGACAAAATGACCAGGAAGGAAATTACCAAAAAGGACACAATTACGCATATGAACAGCAGGTGAACAAAAGGCAACTAAGAAAAAAGTCATATACCATCATACAAGTAGAAGGAAATCCGACTGCCTAAACATTAACTCTCTCGACATGGGCATATTTGTACAGTCACGTCTTGTAAACTACCGTCTCACCTTCATTTTTACACCCTTCTTAAACCCCTTGTGTTGCCATTATACTGCCCCTGCAAGTTCTCAGACATCCATCTGAGACTGAGCTTTTACTAGTAGCTATGTATAAACTCTTAAAACTACAGAAATGTACAGTTTTCTAGTACAAGCAGCAACTTTATTTGCAAATGGGCCCCACACACACTATCTTAAAGATAGTGGTAGAACTAACCACATCATCATATCAGAGAGAGAGAGAGAGAGGAAAAGGGGTAGCTCAAACTAGCCTCAGTTAGCTGTACAACTTCCATCCTTCTCTCTCTATGGCTCCTATGCAGGGTACATGGATTGAGCAGCCATTCTCCTTTCTGCAGAAAGGCCAATTGGGATGGTTATTAGCATGCAAGCCAACTTCTAAGGGTAAAAATGTCCAAATAGAGCAAGAGGGAGGTAAAGAATGTACCTCCGGCAATAACAAGTTTCTCTACACGAGCGACGATATGCTTTCCGTACGTGTATTTCTTGAGTGCATTCAGGTGAACCTTGATTCGTGACATGATCAGCTCTCTTTCTTGATCACTGCAAGTCTCCAGCACTTTTTGGACAACATAATTTGCAAACTGATCTTTCATCATTGCCTAAGAAAGAGAAAGCAAGACAATAGTAAGAAATCACTGCACTGGCTGATGACGAAAGACAAAATGATAATCTCTACGTCACAAAATGATAGTCTCATATGACTTTTCAAACATATTAAGATTACTTTATAAGTTTTGAAAATTCAGTAATTTTGAAGCCTTCGTTTTGGAAATGGGACCTAATATTGTGGAACATAGAAAAAGGGTACATCAGAACATCATTTTACGCAGGGGGTAGTAGGTTTTCAAACGCAGTAAGAATGCAGAACTTTTTCCTTAATAAAAAAGGAAGATCAGTTAAAATAGAGCGTTTTAAAAAAGCTTAGAAGAAAATGAATGGATAAGTATAATAAAGATCATGCTTTTCAAAAGAATGCAAAATCAGTACTAAAGAAATATCTGATGGGAAAAGTTCTCTCAAATAAAACCTGAAGAGGCTCATTTTCATCAGTTGAACCGAGCATCTCGTTCACCAGAAGCTTGCGTTCACTAGGATCACCAAAAGTCAAACATTTTTCAACAACGTTGGAAGCAAACTTTTGCTGGCTCATCTGAACAATTTTTCCAGCTAATTCTTGGATTATGAAAGTCCGCTCATTTGGCTTCCCATGCTCCAGCACGTGCTGTGTGACAAGCAAATATCATCGGATAACCAGGTAAACAGTCAACTACAAGAAGTGCCATGTCACAAATTGATAAATAAGAATACCCAAGAAAGACAACAGCAAACAAGAATCCTAGGTTTAATTCCAATTCCCACCCCTGAGGTTTGGATAGTCATTTAGGAGTTATAATAGTCATTCAATTTACATAAAATTGACAAAAGGGAGAAATGAGGCAAAACCAAATCTCAGGGGAGAGAGGGCGTGAGGCTTAACCAAACATCAGGGGCGGGCGTGGGCAGTTAAATTAACCCAATAATCCGATCACAAATCAGAGACCTAGCACAATTTTAGATATCAAGATACGCACCTGAACAACATAATTCCCATACTGATCCTGTGCCAGCATGCTTACACATCCAAGAATCTCCTCCATCACTTTACTTTGGGTATGTGGGTCCTCACAGTGCTCCAGTACTCTCTGTATCACAAAACACATATTTCCCAGAGTATGTTCGAATGTGAGAAATGGATATATAACAAAAAATATTGCATCAGACTAAGAAAGCGATTTGGACCCACCTGTATCACACGGCATCCATAAGGATGAGTGGAGAGGGTAACAACTTGGTCATAAAAGGTCGAGATGATGAATTGAATATGTTCTTCTGGGATGCATTCAATGCACTTCTGAATTACATGATTCCCGTTCTGGTCACGTACACAGCGCATGATATGGCCGTCAAGCTCTCCAACCATTTTTATCTTCTGGTCTAAATCAACAACTTCAATTGCCTAAACAGTTCAAGAGATAGTTATTACTGGAACGAAAAGACAGGGATTCGTGTTTAGCTTGGTTGCTAATTACATACGCAAGTATATAGTGAAACAATTATCAGGTGAAGTATAACCAAAACAAAGTGACCTGCCAGATTAACATCATAATCCTGCTGATAATAAAGACACTGACAAACCCAATTAGAATCTGGATCATCCATTATCCAGCAAACATGGTCATATTGAAGAATGCTTTGCAGTAAGTTGATTGTTGTAATTTCCAAAATATACTAGGAAGCAAATGTGGCATTTTACAAGCTTGAGACATGCGGCTTCTTGTCCACATGCATGCACTTGCATATACATACTATCAATAATTAAATTAACCTAAAATTATTGCTAAAGAACCTTGTAGTAACAACAAAAAAAGTAGGAAGATCATATTGGGACGGAGGAGGTAAGTAAATTATATCCACCTTGAACTCAAGTAATGGAATGGATAATTGAAGCATATAACAGAGACAGAGGACAGTCATCCTCTCTATGTAGCAACTTCCAACCATGTTATAGGTAGGAGTATTACGATATGTCAAAGCTATTACAGACCATCTTCCCTGACGACCGAGACAAGCAGGATAGATATAGATACTAATGCAGATAATATGCGATAAACCTATTGTATTTGTATTTTATTTGATAACTGAAATTCTAAGAGTAACATGAGTTTGCAGTTTTACCCAGAACTTATACTCTGTTATAAATTACAAACATTTTGCACCATGCCCCTTTCAGAGTAGCGTGTGTTTATGTAGATAGTGTCCAGTGTTAGACAGCGGGAAGGAGGGTCAAAAAATAGTATTGGCAGGAACAGCTTCAGACAGTAAAATAATGAACGAACATGCGGAAGTTTAGAACATAAAATGACTTTACCTTCTGGATAACTCGGCAGCCATACATTTGAAGACTCAGTGTCAGCACGTGCCCAAATAGCTTTTCAGCCATTTCCCTTCTCTGGGATGCCAAACCATGCTCAAAAAACTGGAAAACAATAGCAATTATTTCCCATACATAACTGAACACAGTATATAGATGCCTTTAAATGTGACATTATGTCATGTATACCTTCTGTACAACATAATTGCCGAAAACGTCAGTCATCAAAGTTAGAGATTGAGGAAAGATTTCCTGGAAAACCATGTTTTATCCTCAGTGGTGGCAGTTTCAAGTTTCTGTTGAATGAAACGGCTCCCATACTGATCCGCACTGAAAAGAATCATATGATACTTGTTAAAAAAAAAAAAAAAAAAAAGATAAAAAGATAAAAACTTTCCATGTTTCCCCATAATGATTTTAAAAGAAGCACATACCTGAACTCAACGACATGCCCTGCAATTTCCGAAAGTTCAAAACACTTGGTCTTATTGCTTTAAACTCTTCCAGCAGGGAGGAAGCAAAGCTATTGTCCACAGCATCCAAGTGCCAAGAACCCATACCACCACCTAAATTTCTAATCCCAGAAGGATATCGCATATTGAGATCAGCATGTCTGATTGGACTGCCCGGTCCTACAGGAGAAACAGGGCTCGCCAAAGGGCTCCCTGGATATGACAAGCCAATTCCAAAAGCGGAATTTCCATAGTAACCATGATGATGCGGACTGCCAGATTTACTACCATATTGAGCACCGTAGGGTGATTTCTGGGGAGACAATAAATTTCCTAGATATGCTTTCTGGAGTAAGTCCACGTACGAATTGCCCAAGTAGTTCCTGTCCATGGAAGAGTCATTTGCATATTCAGTGGTCCTCAAGTACTGAAGATACATGGGGTCCACAAAAGGTGCCTGAAGTGCATTGCCTGCCATCTGATTCACGTTCCCCATTCTGCCCAAGTTTTTGTAAGTCTGATGATGCAGTTCTTGATTCCATGCCCGGAACAGCCATAACCGAAGCGGCAGCAGCATTTTCAAACAGTGGTGGCAAATTATAGTTGCCAAATTGACCCGACATCATAGTTGGTGAGTTCACGGCATAACCACCTAGACCTAGAACATAGTTCATATATGAACCCCCAGGAGGAATATATGGAGGAAGTAGGCCAGGTTCATCATTCAGATTATTAGGAGGAGATCGGTTCAAGTAATAGTTAGGGTTAGGAATAGGAGGATTCTCGGGAGACTGTCTTGATGCCTGAGAAGAGTGCGTGTTCAGATGGCCAGATTCAGGTTTCTTAAAGTACGAGGGCTGTTTCGCATTATTCTCTTCATTGATCACGCCATTAGATAACTTCATGCCTGATAAAGCAGCTGCCAAATCATCATTGGGGGCCCCGTTATATGGGTTTGGACTAAGAAGGTTTTCTCTTCTCGGAATTGGCTTTTCTTTCTCCCACCAATAGGAGTAGGGCAAGGGCTAGGTGCCCTAGCATGTGTTGTGGATCAGGGGTTGTGCTTCTTGACAAAGAAGCACCCAAAGCAGCAGCATAAGAATATGATGATGGGCCCCCACCCTGTTGGACAGCAGATGAGTTAGAACGCAGTGCCTCTACAGCTGCCAAATCACGGTGTAGTTGCAGTTGTGCCAGCTCAGCATCGGTCGAAGTTAGGCCCTCATCTCTGTCATCGAAAGCATTTCGACTAGCTGGGCGAGAAGGGTGTCTAGAGGCAGGAGATTTGTGGCTTAAATCATCCTGCACATAAGCTACTTTCTAAGTCCACTTAATATATCAGAAACATTAATGAGCTTGAATCATAAAAAAGAGCCGTTCTTTCCCAAAGATTACACCAACAACACATCGTTTCATAGGAGCAGAATTAGGGTCAAGAATTTTTCTTTTGCATAGTTGAGAAGTTAAAGACAATTTGATCATCTAAGCAAACTACATGACAAAACTCAAGCAAGTATGCCATTGGTGAGGACAGATACTGCTATTGGACAAGACTTCAACACCAAAACAAATTAGTTAATGTAGAGGGCACAGTACATCCAAAAGTAAGCACCAAGATACAAGAAAACATAGGCACCTACTACCTACAAACATGAAGAAAAAAAAGAAAAAAAAAAAAAAACTGTTCTTAAGCCAAAGACGGATCGCAAACCTGCTTTGCTATACACTCAGCATACAAAACTCCAAATGGGAGCAATCCTCCCTCTTTAACTCTTTTTGATCTTGAGCACGATGGCTACTGATTTTAAACCACCATTCAGACTCTGGTATTCATGTAAAATCCGCTAATAGCCTCACCAAGAACATACACCAAAAACAATATCAACCAAGAAGATATGTAAAACTTGTACTCCCTCCGTCCTTAATTGATAGTCCAGTTTGACTTTTCAAACATTTTAAGTTAGATTGTAGGTTTTGGAAATTCACTGATTTGAAGCCTTAATTTTGGAAATGGGACTAACTTTCTGGGACAAGCAAAAAGAGGAAATGGGACTGTCATTTGGGACGGAGGGAGTACCATACAAGGACACATTATTTGCTAGGCAGTCAGATCTTATGTATTTATCCCAAAAAGCTCAGCTCTTCATTATTATCAATCAGAGATCCAGAACATATAACATCATATGATAGAACAAGAGAAACACTTGTTCGAATAATATAAAAGGGTTGGGGACACAGCTTAACTTTTTATACAGAATCTGCCACCACCATTTTATTTATAACCTTTAGCACAATACTAAAAAGCACATAAAATAGAAATGATATCCACTAGAACAAGAATGCCGACATTTAGTAACATAAGAAAAAGGTAACAATGTCACGATAATAGAGACAGGCCCGACTAAATAACAGTAAACATTAACCTGACAAAAAACATATACTCCCTCCCTCCCAAAAGGATAGTCCCGTTTGACTTTTCAAATTATAAGTTTACATCACAAGTTTCGAAAAATCGGTGATTTTAAAGCCTTAATTTTGAAAATGAGACAAACTTTTTGGTACAAACTAAATAAAGAAATGGTGAGACGGAGGGACTACAGAACAGCTTTGCCTTAATTACACTAAAGAGAATAACTTTGGATACATAAAACAAACCAATAGAAGGCAAGACCATATTGACACAACAAAATCCGATACTAATAGATATACAACTGAAAGGGGCAAAATCCACCAAAACAAAAAAAGATAAAAAGTTAAAAAAGTAAATTACCTGAAATATTTCTGCAAGGCTCTTCTGTTTGCTACCTAACCCTAATCCAGGCAAACCAATCAGTCCATCACCACCCCACTCAGCTGAAACCTTCTTCGCCTCATTCTCATTCTCTTGTTTCTTTGAATCAAACCCTGGCGGCATAGAGAAATGTGATACCCCAGCCGCACTATCAGTCCTGTTGATCTTCCTCTTATCCCCAATTCCTCCTAAACCGGGTGCCCCTCCTCCCTGTAGTCTTTGTGCATATCTCCAATCCTCCTTCGACAGAAAAGGAGGAGGCAACCTAGGGTTTAAATTCACATTTTGATAGTAGTATGACAAGTAAGCAGGATCAGACCTAAGTTCTTCCTCAGAGCTAAACTCAGAAAAAGTCAAACCGGTGGCGGATTGATGATTATTATTATTAAACAAGCCACCAACAGCACTCAAAGAACCTTCAATAGTGGGTGGAGCTGAGCCACTCCTAAACAAATTCAAATCCTTTTCCCGATCATCTGATTCGCGCCTCTGTTCACGAAGCAACATCCCTATCTCCTTCTCTAGTTCATCCCCAAACGAACCCTCGCTGCCCCCAATCATAGGTCTCCTACCCAATTCAGACAACATCTTATTCACCAACAAAATTATTCACGCATTCCAGAATAAGCACACAAACCTAGGAACCCTAAAATTATTCCTACCAAAAAAAACAAAACTTCAGTAAAATCAAAATTTCCCAAAACCCAGAACTAAAACCTAAAGAAAATACACTAGTTTTAGGTTAAGCCTCTAAAATCTCCAATGTTTAATCACAAAACCCAGAAACCCTAAAAGCACACAAACCCGAACAAAAAAAGCTTAGAAAACTCTAAACTGTCAAGAACCCAAATCAGTGAACCAAGAAATCAGCTTTTGAAACCCAGAGAAAAAAAAAATCAACCTTTGATCATCCAACGGTTAAACAAGTTCACTTCTTTATATATGCAAGAGCAACAAAGTCTGTGATCGAACAAGAAACAAAGAAAATTCAGCCGATTATTTCAACTACACAGGAATTTCGGGTAAAGTTATTTACTGTTTTTTACATTGACTTGCAAAAACAGCAACAGGAAGAAAAAAACAAAAAACAAAAACAAACGCCGAGTTGCCAAGAAGAGTGAGCTAAAGAGTGGAGAGGTTTGATGGAGGAGTTCAATCCGGCGGCGAAATGGTTCTTACAAATAACCCTTTTAGGGTTTTGTTTCAACCATGACTTGGGCTGATTAAATATAGTTATTGATTCTCTTCAGTTTTTCAATGTTTCGGTAGCAATCAAAAGTAACTTTCAATTACTACTCCCCTGTCCTGTCTCCCGTCCAATTTTTTATTTTATTTTTTAGTAATGCTGGGGCACAAAATAAAGTCACAAAATCTTGCTCACAACATGAATTGACGATATTTTATTGGTTGAATCGATAATAGACCCGTCATATTCTAATTAAAAACACCAATAAAAAATTTACACCTAAAATCTTGTGAGCAAGTTTTTGTGATTTTTTGTGCCCATAATATTATTATTTTTTTAAGCAATTCCCTATTCAAGTTATTTGTAGTTCATTATTCTATTTACTAGTGGGTAACTCGTGCTCTGCACGGGTAACTAATTTGCTTTTTTTTTGCATTTTACTTTTTTTATATTTTATTTAATAAAGTAGCATAACAGTTTTTTATAATATAAATATATTGTATATGAAAAATATTTTTTTAATTATAGTTAACTAAAATAGTAAACATCATCTTAACTAAAACCATTAATAGTAAAAATTAATCTATATAATAATATCAATAACTAATATTATTAATAATGCTTATTAATATTTATAGTAACTATTATAATTAACTAATACTATTAATAATAATAATATTAACCTATATAATAACTACTATTATTAACTAATACTATTAATAGTAAAAATTAATATAAATATATTAATTGTTATGATTAACTAATACCATTAATAGTAATAGTTAATTTATAAAGTAACCATTATAGTTAACTTGTATAGTAACTATTATTGTTAATTATACTATTAATAGTAATAGTTATATATTATAGGGCAAAAACTATATACACAGCCCGGTAAATACACAGCCCATTTAATTCCATCGCTGCCCTTGCACGTCTCGTGTATACTTACACGAGATTAGAGCTTACATCTCGTGTACATATACACGAGATACATCTCGTGTATGTATACACGAGATGTAAGCTCTCATATCGTATAAGTATACACGACATAGGCATCTGAGCCTGCTTTTCCACAACCGCAACAGCAAAAGCAACAATAAACATAACTTGGAATGAAATTTGATTCTCAAATAGGACATCTCCACAAAACATCAATAGACCATTACACATATACTATCGCCTAATTGTATACGAAATGAAAGTGTTAACAAGGATAAGCATATAATTCAAACATTCATACAAACTGGATAAATCAAAAAACCATTACACATATACTATCCTATATGTAATCTTCTTTGTCTTCTTGCATCGGTATCCTCCTCATAGAGTTGACTGAACTCTGCTATCCTATCTTGGTATGGGAGGAGTAGTTGGCTTGCGGTTGGATCACAGCGGTTCCGATAAAGGTTTGGTGGTGGTTGTATTGGGTAATCATTGCCTAACATGCGCAGCTGCAAAAGTAATAACAGTTAAATACAAGACAATGAAATATAATGAATATAAGTAAGACAACTAAATATAACTAATATAGATGAGACAATTAAGTTTCATAGCGCTATAAAATGGTTTCCATTGACTTGTCCCACCACAACTGTGTTCACCGGTGGTTGTACTGGTGCAGTCACTGGAAGGATAACATACCACCGCTAGTCGAGTAAGAAATGAACGCCACATTATACCTCGTGGCAATGATGTGCCCAAGATCTGGGAGCTCCATCCAATAATCACTGGGCGCCGTCCGGCTATAGCAAGCAATCTTACGTAAGAGTTCTCTTACCGATATCCAAGGTAGAACTCTTTCGTAAAGGTCTTGGCGAGCAAGCACCTCATTGTAACATTCTGTGCGCACTTCAGCCCACTTCTCCTCATCTCCGTATATCTGTGCTGCTACGGCTCTATAGCCACAATGTCCATCTGATGCCACATCTATGATTCCTCCAATACGCGGGGTAATGAAAGGCGGAAAAGACTCTACATACGGGGAGCTGTATAAACTAGTATAATTGGGCTGTCCATTTCCCTCTCCACGACCCTGACCCTGATCCCGTCCTCGTCCTCGACCTCGACCTCGGCCTCGACCCCGTCCTCTCCCACGACCGGAAGGAGCTACTGGTGGATGAGACGTAGGAGTACTAGCAGGGGTAGATGGTGTGGGTCCTGAAGGTGATTTCCGTTTGCGGGTGGACTCCGAACTCGCTTGGGTTGATGCAATGAATGCACATCTAGACCTGAAATAGGGCAAAGAAAAAAGAGTGAGAAGCATTCATACTGTTGTTTGAAAGTGTTAAAAAAAATTGATGCTACTGCTGATGTGTCTCGTGTAGGCCCACACGAGACATATCTCGTGTGGTTTTACACGTGACAAGTCTCGTGTAATACAACACGAGATATGTCTTGTATGGACTTACACGAGACACATTAGCAGCAGTTAAACAGTAGCAGCAACACAACAGCACAACAGCAACAGTACAACAGCAAAAAAAATTGAGACATAATTGAATGAAGATATATACACTTTGCCAGTCAAGGATGGTGTAGCGGGGACTCGAAAAAATTTGTTAGTATGCTCCCAATCTGACAGTTCTCTGGAACTTCCGGCCCGGGGTTCATTCGGCTTTGAAATATGATCCGGCTCCATCGTTTTGAATAACTGTCTCCTTACCGGTTCAGGCTCCTTAGATGAAGGGTTGTCTACTTCAATGCCGCCTCTACGCTGAGTAAATAGACGCCTGACATCCCTCAATAAATAACCAGTGCCGCTCAACTGGAGGTGTCTAGAGATGCCAGATACGTCAGGCGCTGGATCCGTATAGCGAACAACTCCACCATCAATCCTGATACCTGTAAATTGAAGATGCAATAACACATTTTAGTATAAGAGATGAATGTAGACAGTTCATATAATATATGTAGACAGTTATATAATTGTGAATGGAGTATCGAAGCGATGTTATAAAAACATACCCAGGATATGAAAACTGTCATGTAAAGTAATCGTCATCTCCCCCCACGGCATGTGGAACGAGTTAGTCTCAGGAGACCACCGTTCCAAAAATGCCGTTAGGAGGGCATGGTTAGGCCTATGAATGACGGAATCATGCAGATGCTGGAGGCCAGATGCATCTACGAGGGCCAGCCAGGCTCTATCAGCAACCGGCTGCTCATCACGCTTGAACCTGTTCATTCGAAACAAAAAATATTATCAGTACTCAAGAAAAGCAGCATAGGATGATAATTAATGGAATATTTAGAGTGTGTGGTATAAATAACTTCAATATTTTAAAACATTTCACATTAATGCTAAGCTTACTGTGCAAGATGCGTGAGTCTCGTATGGAAAGTCACCAATCCCTCAGTAGTAGAGTCACCCCAAATCTGTCTGGCTCGGTGGTCACCGAACCCGTACATCAGTGAAACATCCTCTGGCCCACCACCGGGGTCCCTCTGAAGCTGCCATGATGGTGGCGCATCCTGACCCCGCCTCCTCCCGTGTCTCAGAGGTCTAGGCGGCTCTACTACATCATCATCCTCATCATCATCCTCCTCCTGCACCCCCACCTCCACCTCTTCCTCATCCTCCTCATCATCCTGCCCCCCCCTGCCCCTCCCCATCCTCCTCCCCATCATCACTATCACTCTCCTCCTCCCCATCATCACTATCACTCTCCTCCTCCCCATCATCACTATCCTCCTCCTCCTCACTATCCCCATCGACCGCCGCCTCCTCCTCCTGAACATCATCAGCTGCTGCCGCCTCCTCCTCCCTCTCCTCCTGCTCATCATCAGCTGTGGCATCCTCGTCATTCCGAGCCTTGCTCCGGTTTCTCTTCTCTCCAAACGCTCTTCAGCCTTCCTCTTTCTAGCTGAAACGGTCATAGGATCATGTACCTACAAAAAACACAAATAAGAGTCAATACATTAGCGACAGTTACAGTAGATTAAATAAATGAACACAATGCTGACTGATAATTCACAATATTCAAAAGGATCCATCTCGTGTAACACCACTCGAGATGCATCTCGAGTGGGTTTACACGAGATGACATCTCGTGTAACACCACTCGAGATGCATCTCGAGTGGTGTTACACGAGACACACCAATTTCAATTTTACATTTTTCAAATTAAGTTTAATTGGGAATATAGAAATGTAAAATAAGGTTAAAAATTGCTTACCTTTTTCACAGGCGCTGTAGACGAGCTAGTCCCGGCGGCGATGTGGGCGGCGGTTGTGGCGGCGGCGGTCCCGGTGGCGGTCTTGGGTATTTTAAGTTTCACCATTTCAATTTCGAAAGTTTTTTTTTTTTTACTGTGAGAGAGAGAGGTGAGAGAGAAGAACAGAACAGAGCGAGCGAGAGAGAAAGACGACGGCGACGGTGAGCGACGACGGTGAGAGAGACGTTAGAGAGACCGTTTGTTTCTTTCGTCGTTTCAAACCGAGAGAGAGAGAGGGGGTTAGGGAGCGAACGTGAGGGAGAGTGAAATTGAAAAAAAAAATATATATATATAAGGGTACTTTGGTAATTTAATGGGGCTGTGGAAATAAGGGGCTGTGTATATAAACCAATCCATATTATAGTAACTATTATAGTTGACTAATACTACTAATAGTAATAGTTAACTACTATAGTAACTATTATAGTTAAGTAATACTATTAATAGTAATAGTTAACTACTATAGTACCTATTATAGTTAACTAATACTATTAATAGCAATAGTTAATTTGTATAGTAACTATTATAGTTAACTATTACTATTAATAGTAATAGATAACTCATATCATAACTATTATTATGAGCTAATAGTATTAGCTAATAATGAGAATATCAAAAGTCACAAATATTTAGGATAGTGATGATGTGGCTTCACACAAATGAAGCTTTAACATATGTTTGTCTATGTGTCAAAGTCATAGCCCTTCTCACCAACTTATATATATATATATATATATATATATATATATATATATATATGTGGTCGCGCTCCTATGAGAACCATTTTATATGAGAACCGTGAGAACCAATCATAACCATTAGATTAGAAAAAAAATCAAGGGTCCAGATGTTAGATATATTTGATACACTTGGATACATTAGTTAATTTTCAAAAAACAATTGGATACATTAGTTTTTAACATAATGTATCCAAGTGCAACACTTAGATACAATACTTATTGACATATTGTATCCAAGTGTAATATCGATTTTTTTGTAATGTATCTAAGTGTATCAATTGTATCTAACATATGAACCCTTGATTTTTTTCTAATCTAATGGTTATGATTGGTTCTCACGGTTCTTACGATATTTAGGTTCTCATTTGAGCACCTACCTATATATATATATATATATATATATTAAATAGATTACTGTATACGATTTATTATGATAAATATATATACTATTTATTGGAGCTCAAAAATAGATTCTACAATTTGATGCCCAAACAACAGTGAGAATGACCGAATTAGAGAGAAAATTCAAGAAAAGTGTTTTGAAAGAAACAAATTCTGATTCTTCATCTCATAATTCTCTAGAAACTGCTCACAAACACAACTGGCTTAAAATAAATGGGGGAAAAAAACGAAGTTAAAAGGTCTATAAACAGTAAAAAAAAAGAAAGAAGGTAAAACAATAACATTTTAAATTTAAAAGAAACTTAGTGTAATGTGAGTATACTAATTATACTCACATTCTGTATATGTGAGTACAATTAGTCTAGTTTTTTACAAATTAAAAAAGACAAGTTGATTTTATACATTATGTGATACTAAATCAACAAAATAAGTACACATTTTGATCATAAGATAATAGTATATACTTACTTCATTTATAAATAAGAAATAATTTTATTAAAAATTGAATGGATAAACATTATTGAAATTTTGTCAATGGTAAGATATGATTAATTTGATTTTTATAAAATAAATTACTACATTTTAAGAATATTAGTAGATAAAACAAAATCTTCGGTATAAAATGTTGAATAATTAGGGCTTTATTTTCTAAAATGTTTTCTAGTTATTTAAATTGGTTTTTAGAGTAAAAAAATGATTAATTTTCTTTAATTCAATACTTAATTATAGGGGTGTCAGCGGTTCGATCTGGACCGAGGTTTGGGACCGAACCAAACCAAGCCATGCGGTCTAGTTCGGTTTCCAAGCATTAGCGATTCGATTCGGTCTTAAAAATCGGTAAACTGTATTGTTTGGTTTGGTTTGTGGTCTGACCCCTTCCGATCAAACCAGAACGAACTAAACCAAACCAAACCGCGAGACCAAATCGGCAGACTGAACCATAAAACTGAACCGCCAGACTGCGTATTAACCCTATATTTGTATGTTGATTAATATCTGTTGTTGGATTATTAAAAAGCTTACATTGTATTAGACTATTCATAACTCTTGTTTTGTATCTTATACAATCCATATCATCGTTTATTATATTTATTACGGCACATAGTTAATCAAGTTTTTTCCACAGTCGACTTGTTTAGTGTGTTCTATTCCTTCAGCATTTCGTTCCTACAATATACTCCTGCCTCCGATTTTTCTCTTAAAATGTATCTCATGCATCCATCTCTCTTTCTCCGGGCACCCCTTGTTTTTTCCTCCATGATCACCAGATTTTTTAAACAAATATGATAGTGAGTTGCAGTCTAAGTTATGGTTTGAACATAATGATGGTTGTTAACCACGTTCTGGACCATGGTTTAAACCAAGTTCTAAACCGCGGTCTGAACCAAAACAAACCAAACCATATCGGTTTGGTTTAGTTCGGTTTGTATTTATACGTGGTTCGGTTCGGTTCGGTCTAAAAATTTCCCAAACCGATTACTAGTGGTTCGGTTTACAGAACGAACTAAACAGAACCATTTACACCCTTACTTAACTGGTTAAATATAAAGTCATACAAATGTGCCAAAAAATTGGCTTACAAAATTATGTGTCATGATTTTATTTGTGTTTTTAATTAGAGTGTGCCAGGTCCACTATCGATGCAACCAATAAAATATCGACACCACATTTTGTATCTTTTATTTTATGAAATCCTTTTGTGCCCCTAGCATTGCCTTACTTAATTATATGAATATATTTAGGTATAATTAAAGGGTTACTCATTGTATTTAAGGAGACATTTAAATTTAAAATTGGTAAGATTTATGGTGGATAAATCTTATAAATAGAATTAAAACGATTACAATATAATTGAAATAACAATCACATAAATATGAAAGCATGAAAAAGAAACGGTGCAACCGTATTTGATCTCTTATATCTGAGTCATGTGTGACACACTCTCCTTAAGACTAATTCGTCCCCCTCTCTATGAGTTCTTGAGGTTTCAACGGGCGTTAGTCTCCCAGGATAAAACGGATGAACCGGATCAAACTCCGCACTTGAGCCTTCCAGCGAAATAAACTATGCTTGGACAAAATCACCAATAGAAGTATATTATGAGGTCAAAGAAAGAAGCACAAGATCAAGAAGGAAAGAGAGATTTGCTAGAACAAGTGTTTCATTTTGTGTGTTTTTCTCTCTTCTCTTTCAAAGACTTGTGGGTGTCTTTTATAGCACAAAATTCCCAAAAAGATTAATTTTCCAATTAACCAACATATTCATGATCAACTTAATTCAACAATTAAAAACTGTCATCAATCTCTTTTGGAGTTTCATTTGCAAACAGTAATGGATAATTAACCTTGGAAGTTACTATTTGAATTATAATTCAATAACGAATGACAAAAATTATCAACTAAATTTCCCATTTCTTTTTCACATGTGAGACAAACTCACATTACCAACTTACATCCATTGATTTGAGCTATAATATTTTCATCATTTAGTCTTCAAATTGAATAAATATATATATCATGTTCACGTTCTCACGGAGTAGAACGTTAACCCACAATAATCTTTGTCCAACGACAAACGATTCTTGCAAGGAAATATGCACAATTTCCTTCACACACAACACATTTTTTCCAACAATTGATTAAGTAGATGTAGTAATATTCTCACAATCAAAATGAAATATGTTATTTCCTACAATCTTGAAAGAAATGAACATTTTGAATTTTTTAAAAAGCGGTGTTATGTGGAATTGTGAACTCTCTAAAATTACATTTATTAAATTTGTTCTGTTTTGTTTTATTTGATTTGATCACTACTATATATAAATAAAAATTATTCATTTACATGTATGTGTTGAAAATTTACTTTACTCATATTCATTTGTGTTTAAGAATTTATTAATTTAGTTGTAAAAATATTAAATATTAAAATTGAAATCTATATATATATATATATTAAAGTTGGTGAAGAGAGATGTGGTGATGCCACGTGGACAAATCATGGAAGAATCTTGCATTTCGTGATGCCACATCATCACTATCCTAAAAGTGTTTGACTTTTGATATTCTCATTATTAGCTAATACTAATAGTTATGATATGAGTTAACTATTACTATTAATAGTAATAGTTAACTATAATAGTTACTATACAAGTTAACTATTACTATTAATAGTATTACTTAACTATAATAGTTAATATATAAGTTAACTATTACTATTAATAGTATTAGTTAACTATAATAGTTACTATACAAGTTAACTATTACTATTAATAGTATTACTTAACTATAATAGTTACTATACAAGTTAACTATTACTATTAATAGTAAGTTAACTATTACTATTAATAGTATTAGTTAACTATAATAGTTACTATACAAGTTAACTATTAGTATTAATAGTATTACTTAACTATTATAGTTAATATGTATGTTAATATATTACTATTAATAGTATAAGTTAAGTATTACTATTAATAGTAATAGTTAACAATAGTAGTTACTATACAAGTTAAATATTACTATTAATAGTATTAGTATTAGTTAACTATAATAGTTAATATATTAGTTAACTATTACTATTAATAGTATTAGTTAACTATAATAGTTACTATATAAGTTAATTGTTACTATTAATAGTATTAGTTAACTATAATAGTTACTATATAAGTTAATTGTTACTATTAATAGTATTAGTTAACTATAATAGTTACTTTATTAGTTAGTTTTTACTATTAATAGTATTAGTTAACTATAAATAGGCTATATACATTAACTATTACTATTATTAGTATTAGTTAATTATAATAGTTATTATATAAGTTAAATTATTAATTAATCATAATAGTTACTATATCTATTAACTATTACTATTAATAGTATTAGTTTATTATAATAATTATAATAATTATTATATAAATTAATCATTTCTATTACTATCAATAATATTATTTAATTATAATAATAGTAATTATATAGATTAATTATTATTATTAATATTTTTAGTTAAAATGATAATTACTATATTAGTTAACTATAGTTAAAATATTATTTTTAAGATATAGTATTGGTTTCCCGTGCAGAGCACGGGTTACCCGCTAGTATTAAATAAAGAAGTTTGACCACGTCAGGCAACGCACGAGGGTACTGCTAATTTGTTCAAACCAAATGTGGTGTTCCTTTCAATTTAATGTGTAAGACATGTAAAGCAATACTCCTTCTGTCTTATCAGTTTTATTTAGTTCTACAACAAAATAATTAAATTTATCAAAAATGTAATATTATTTATTTATATATAACTTGTACTGTATTTATAATAAGGTAAACTAAAACAATTTTTACTTGAAAAACTCAACGAAAACAAGTTGTGGTGGTCTCTTGTGAGAACACCTAGATCCGTCTCATAAAAGAGACGGGTCGACCCATGACCCGTGTACAACATTCTCCGTGAAGCGTAGGATCCCAACCCACGCTCCACTCAAAATCTGCCACGTGGCAGTGACCCAAATTTTTTCTTCTCGCTTTTTTTTTTTTTTTAGTTTTTATATTTTTTTTTACTGTTTTTTTTCGTTTGTCAAAAGTAATACTCAGTATAACTAAATGTAACAATTGTGTTACTTATAAAGTAACATTGTTTATAAGTAAATGTAACACCAGTTTTACACAAAAAAAAAAATCTCATTTTACTCATCTTTCGACTGTAATACTAACTATAAATACGTGTAACACTAACAATAACTAAATGTAATTATCGTTATACTGAAATGTAATAGTGTTTTTACGGAATATTTTTTATTTTTGAGTATTTTGATTTTATTTTTTGAAAGAAAGAAACATTTGAAAAATAACAACTTATATACATGAATGTAATTATTTGTACAAGTAAATGTAACACTTTAGTAGATGAAATTGTAACAAATTTCTATAGATAATGTAATACTTTTACATGTATCATGATAAATTGAACTCATTGTAACTTATTATTTGAAAACATATAGATATATTATTATACAAGTAAACGTAACTGTTTTACAATGTTATTATACAAGTAAAATGTAACATTCATTTATAAAATTGTTACTTTCTTATTTTTACATTGTTACTAACACAAGTTTCTAAAGTGTAAATGGTTGAATTATTACTATTCTATACATAAGTGTTACAATTATGTATAAACACTGTTACATATAAGTAACACGTTCGTTACATTTTAGTTATAGTAAGTATTACTTTTGGTAAACGAAGAAAACATAAAAAAAAAAAAAAAAAAAAAAAAAAAAACTGCTACTTTTCTGTATATATGTATTACTTTTATGTATACATATTGTTACATATAAGTAACACGTTTGTTACATTTAGTTATAGTAACTATTAGTTTTGGCAAACTGAAAAAAAATAAATATAAAAACTTAAAAAAAAATAAAATTGCACGTGGGTCATGGGTCAAAAATGACTCGTCTCTACCATGAGACGAGTAATGATGTTCTCATACAAGTTTTTTTCAATCAAGTTTATAATCTAGAAATGGAGTTTATTGCAAAAGTGACACGCGTACTTTGTGTAATATATCAATTTGACTCGCGTACTTTGGAAACATCAAAGGTGGGTTGCGTACTTGATGTTTTGAAAATTTTGATACCACTTTTTTAACACCCGTTAAAAACATAACGAAACCCTCCAAAAAACTTTTCATCCGTCAATTTTTGTAACATGTGTTATTTTTTTCTAACCTGCGTTACTTTATTAAACAATGCCACCAACACCGAATTCAAGAAATAAACCTATCTCCGCATCAACCCAGGTGAACCATTTGAAATCCTCCAAGAAACTTGAATTATTCATCAATTTGTTCCAAATATAAGGTTTAGGACTTCCATATACATTCAAGATTCAGCCAACACCACATTCAAAAACCAATTTAAAAATCTGAAAATTCAAAGAAAAAATCATAATCTGAAATCAAAACTAAAATTAATCGAAACCGAAATCTGTGATTCGGTAATATTGTGGCTGAGTAACGATGATGGAAATAGGAAGATGGAGGGCGGTCGTCGCCGGAGAAAGATTCCGGTCTAAGGATCGGGGGTGCAGCTTCTTGAATGGTTTCTTCCCCCTCCTCCTCCACCGCCAAGCACGCCGTCGCCCACATCGAAGATAGCGTCTGTTTCTCGGACGCCGAGAATGAAGACGTCGGCTCTTGTTACACTCATTTCTACTCGACTTACGATAGTAGCATTAATAGCTCTATCAATCAATTTGCTTTCATCAACGTTCTCCTCCCCACTTCCAGAAGCCGACGCCGACGAGAACCCACCGGCGCCTTCAAACGACAACCTCCCTTCATTTCCAAACCCACTCACCAACTGATTCACAATTTCCTCTCGAGATCCACCCTCCCTCTCAATCCCACTCACCAATCCGTCCTGATGGTCCGTACAATCACTGCTCTGTGCCGGAATAACGTCGAGGTCCTTTGGGGAGAGCGACCTGACGACGGTGAGGGGATCTTTGTGTTTGGGTCTGAAGAGAATTTGGGGGTGATGGGAAGTGGGTAGGAAGGATTTGAGAATGGGTCTAGTGTTTGGGTTGGGGTCTTTGAGGGGTTTATTGGAGAGAGAACGGAAGGCTTGAGGTGAGATGCTGTTTATAAAAGCCATGGAAGGAAAGCAGTGGTATCAAAAAATTTTAAACACATGTTACCAAAAATTGACGGATGAAAAGTTTTTTTTGGAGGGTTTCGTTATGTTTTAACGGGTGTTAAAAAAGTGTTATCAAAATTTTCAAAACATCAAGTACGCAACCCACATTTGATGTTTCCAAAGTACGCGGGTCAAATTGATATATTACACAAAGTACGCGTGTCAATTTTGCAATAAACTCTTTAGAAATGCGTTATTTTAACACAAACTAAAAAGAGAAAGTGTGATTGTGATGTAAGAAGGATAGTATTTTCAGAATCATACTACATGGTAAGCTATTCATTCATCTAAATGTTTTATTATTTGTTTGGAAGGATAATTCAAATTAGTAAAGCACTAATCTATATTGCAAAACTATTATAAGTTTGACAAGTGAATATGATTAAGTGTATTAGTATGATAAAGATGGAAAATATGATTAAAAAATTATTCGTTTGTTTATCAAAGTATACATTTTTTAATGGATTTTTAAATAAAAAATATATATCAATTTAAATGAGACGGGTGAAATATTATCATACGTCAACATTATTGGTTCACAAGAATACTACACCAATAAAAAAGTTCTATAAATCTATAGAGTATATATTAAAAGTCAAGGTAGAGTCTTTAGGTGGTGCCATGTGGACAAGTTTTGGGTAACTCTTGCTTTTGGTGGTGCCACATCATCCATAGCATTTTAATTAGGTGACTTTTCATTTTTCTCTTATTAGCTAATAGTATTAATTAATTGTAATAGTTACTATATTAGTTAACTATTACTATTACTATTAATAGTATTAGTTTATTATAATAATTAACTATATAAGATAACTATTACTATTAATAGTATAAGTTAAGTATAATAGTTACTATAAAGGGTAACTATTACTATTAATAGTATTAGTTAACTATATAAGATAACTATTACTATTAATAGTATTAGTTAAATATAAAAGTTATTATATAAGATAACTATTACTATTAATAGTATTAGTGAATTATAATAGTTAATTATATAACATAATTATTACTATTATTAATATTAGTTAAGTGTAATAGTTACTATATAAAGTAACTATTATTAACTAATTAGAATAGTTATAATATATTGTAACTATTACTATTATTAGTTTTTTTATAAAACAATTACTATTATTAGTATTAGTCACTATATATAGTAACTATTACTTTAACTTATTATTTATGATAAAAGTTATTCCCTCCGTTTCATGGTAAGAGTCATATTTTCTATTTTGGTACATCCTAGAGTAAAAGTCTCTTTCCTAAAATGGCAAATAACCTTTACTATTCATCTCACTCATTCTCTCATATCGAGTTTATTGCAAAAGTGACATGCGTACTTTGTGCAATATATCAATTTGACTCGCGTACTTAATAAACATCAAATGTGACATGCGTACTTATGATTGGCAATATTTTTAGACTAATTTTTAACCCCCGTTAAAATTTTAACGAGACTATCCATGTAAGCTCTCAAATCGACCTAAATTGCTAACAGGCGTTAGTGAATGTTAACGATCACTAATAAGTTAACATATACTTACAATCGAAAATTTCAAATTGACCCTTATAAATTAAAATAAACACCAAAAACTTAAAAAAAGGAAAACCAAGTTCTTAATAATTAAATTTATCATTGCTTAAAAAAATATTATAATCATTATTTTCTTTTGTTTTAACCCCAACATCATTACTACAAAACCAACCCAATTCCACCATCTTTGATTGAAATTAGCATCACCACCGCCACCATTCCACCAGCAATGGCCTCTCAGTACCCACCACCACCCATTGCCACCAACAATTTGACTCGCACAACCTCATTCAAGTAGAAAAATTGATCAGATTTCACAATTATATCCAGATCTAGAATTAAGGGCAATTGAAATGAATCGAAGAGAGACATTTTCAAAGATTTGTAGAAGGTTTTCTTTTAGAAGGTTGGAGATGAGATTTGTAGAAGGAAACAAAAGGAGATGACCAACGGCAAGGAAATTACAGGGTGGAACGCACGGTCGGCGTACGAAGACTGTCCCGAGCTTCTCGAGGACTCTATTGATCAGTTATCTCGGTCTTTGTTCTCTGTCGCGCCGTCGTCGGACAGTGGACAGCAGCAGAAACCGGGTTGAACGCACGACGTGATGACTTGGCAATATACTCGGCGGCGACGATTTCGCCGGAGTACCGATTCAGAACCGCCGGCGTAGATTAATGTCGTCGGAGGACGACGATGTTTCAAGATTCCCGAATTGGCTGAGTAGAAGAGAGAGAATGTTGCTGGATATGCCGGCGGCTGCAATTCAAGAGGAGGCCCTAGTGGATGACAGGGATGCTGGAGAGAGAGGGTCAGAGGGGCGATGGAGCAGCCTGACCGGGTGGCGGCTGCAGTGGCGTGCAAGGGTGGGGGGAGGCATCGGTGAATAGTGGAAATCGGAAAGGGTAAAGAAGAGTTGATGAAATTGGGAAGGACGGCTGTGCATCGGGAAGGTTTTTTTGGAATGTCCAGATTAATAGGCTTACAGTAGTTTTGCATTTTTCATTTTACCCCCTAAAGTTATGATTAATATATGTAGAAGTTTTGATTATAATATATGTTAAGTTACATGGACAGTCCCGTTAAAATTTTAACGGGTGTTAAAAATTAGACTGAAAATCTTGCCAATCATAAGTACGCATGTCACATTTGATGTTTATTAAGTACGCGAGTCAAATTGATATATTGCACAAAGTACGCATGTCACTTTTGAAATAAACTCCTCTCATATTTTACTTTTATACTCACAACATCAATCAATTTACTATTCCCTCCCACTTATTCCCTCTCTTACTTTACTTTTACACACACAACACTTAAATCACTTCCACCATTTCTTATTCTCTGTGCATTTGAGAGGTAGGACTCTTACTCTGGGACGAAGAGAGTGATACTAAGGTAACCATTATCTTTACTATTTAATCTCATAATTACTATGTTGTTAACTATAATTAAAACATTATTTTCTCAATCGATTAAGAGTAAAAATTGACATCATTATAGGACAAGCGAAGTAAATTTATTAAAATTTATAAAGTTATTGTTAACCAATACTATTAACCAATCTTAATATCTATTTTATACAGTAGTAACTAAAATTATTTCCACTATTACTAAAAATTCACAAGTAGATTATATGTATCTTTAAATTTATCTATAGTTATTTAAAATATTAAATAATTATATAATATAATTATAAATATCCACGCACAAAAGATAACATCCGTGTATGAGATCCTTAAAAGTCAAAAACGCATATTTTGGAGACTGAATATTTCTTGTTCCACTATATATATTTCATTAATTATGTATTTAATGTTACATAGGTGGGAAATTTAACGGAAAGTTTGGAAAGTGATAAAATGGGTGGAGTTGATTACAATTATTTTGTGTGTGTGTGAGAGAGAGAGAGAGAGAGAAAGTGATATACGTGTAGCTTTCCTCGTGTTACGAACATATGCTCTAATTCATTTTTCAAGTATGATTGATTCGATCAAAGAAGTTGGTACTCTTTTTCATTTTAAGTAAAGTGTTGATATTTTAATTTGAGAAGTATTTACAAAAAGCACGTTTAGAAATATTAGTACATAAGTTTTTTAAAAAAATAATATTCACTATATTGCATTGCTTGTTTTTATTGTGAATTAAAACACGTGGTATCATGCATGAGGTTTTAGTAACTTTTTCAAAACATTGAACATTTTTTTGAGACAAACACTATAAATTTTAGACATTTATTTAAGAGTGAAAAGAGCAAGTCACATGGTTCATTTTGATTTGTGATATGACCTAGGGGCCTAATATTTATTGACAAGAACAAACTTATACTTATATTTAAGGAACTGAAAATAGGGGGGGGGGTTAAAAAGATATCATAAAAAATAAGGGGGTCAAATAAACAAAAGTAATGTTTTTTATGTCATTTTGAAAAAAAAAATATTAGAGGCACTAAGATGAGAGATTTTCTAGAGTTAAAGGGGAATGAGTGATCGCTTTGCTCTCACGTGGCTTCACCCCTAATCTCACCAAATTAGACTGACTCACCGAACTGCTTATATTAACTATATATTTGCATATTAATTAATATTTACTGTTAGATCATTAAAATAATATAGATTGCATCAGATTATTCATAGCCTTTGTTTTGCATGTTATTCGATATCTATTTCATCTATTGTTATTTTCGTTATGATATATCTAACCAATTTTTTACAAAGTCAACATTCTATAGTGCGTTTGCCCACTATTCTCCAATCTCCATATTACTCCGGCTTTCTTCTTTAACACTTTCTCTCGCATCCCTCCCTTTCCTATGACATCCCTTTCTCTTACTTGTGATCACAGGAAGTTTGTGATCGAATCGTAACCAAAATGGGTGTTTTTTTACTAAATAGTAATATTTAAATTCTACTAAAGATTATAATGATATATTTTTAAAATACCAAAATAGTTAAATGAGACTATTATTATGACAAGAAAGGACTACTAATAAATTGCGTAGTCAAATCAAAAGAGGAAGTGGGAGAAAATGAAAGAAGGGGCGGCTCTTTTAGTGTTGGTTAGGCTATAGTACATGTTAAGTGGCTACATAAGCATTTTTATATGGGCTTTGCTCAATGGTCATATGTCCAATTTATTTATTCTCTCTGTCCCTAAATAAGTGTTCATTTTCAAGAAATCTTTGTCCTAAAATGAGTGTTTTTTTTTAGCATAACTTTCTCCCTAAATGTTTTTTTTCGAAAAATTTTCACCGTTTCTTTATACGTGCAAAACTAAATGTTTGGAAAGGAGAATACAAGATTATATATGAATATTTGCTACCAAATTGTATAACAAAGTTGAGATTTCCAGTGTCCCTTAAAATGAAATTTGGACACTCATTTAGGGACAGAGGTAGTAACATTTTTTAACAATCTATATGCCAAAATTTGGACTTCAAATCTGTTTCATCCTGTTTGATTCCATCTCCAATATAACCTTTAGCCCAACAAGGATCTATCGCATTGACATGTAAAAGGCCTCTCGTTTAAAAAAATACTAGCATTGACCATACTTCCCCGTCTTATTTTAAACTTTAAAAATTTTCATTTTTAGGTGTTCTATTTTAAACTTCAAAACATAAAGTTTGGTCACATGTTATACTCACACATTACTTTTTTCTTAATTGTTAAACCCAAATTTTTTTTGAAGTTTAAATTAGGACGGAGGGAGTATATTGAAATAGAGTTGTACTTAGAGATATAACTTATAGTTAAATGCAGTATCCATCATGAAGTTTGGTCAAATTTTAATTTTAAACATATTTTTCTTCTGATGATGATCCCCCAAAATTTCCTTTCAGCAAATTTTAAGGAAAACTAATTCGTCCGTTATAAAAAAAATTGTGTTCTTAAATATACAGATTAGGTATTTTAAGGCATAAACTAACTGTTTTAAGGCTTAAATCGACTCACTGTTTTATGCATAAACTCGCTGTTTTGTTTCTAAGTGTTTTAAAGCTTAAACTCACAGTTTTAAGACCTAAATTGTTATTTTAAGGGTAAAACTATATTAAAAAGTGGATTTTTTTATGTTTTTGGAGAAACTAGTTTTCCCCAAAACATGCTCAGTTAGAATGAGAGTACAAGATATTCAACTTTTATTGTTGTTGATGTATCAATAATAAGTTTCAGATTGTCATTAGTATAATTGAGTCAACTTAAAGTTATTACTCAAAGATTCTTCGCCGTAATGGTAAAAAAAAAAGCGAGAACGTCAATTTAGGACAGAGGAACAGTTGTTACTTTGAATGAACTTTAGGGAAAATACATATTTATATTTATGCCCCTGTATTTAACTCTAAGATGCAGATATGCCCTTAAACTCAATAATTGACATCCTTACCCTTAAACTCACGAAAAATGAGAGTATATTTGACCATCGTCAACCGGTCATCCATTATTCTGTTAAATCTTCTTAAGTGGCATGATGATGTCACTACTTTAGCTTACGTGGACCATGCTTTGAGAAAAAACTGCTGATATGGAAGTTTTGGTATAAATTGAGTGATGTTAAGTATGTAGGGTTTAAAATGAAAATATTAAAAACCCTAAATCCCTAATACTCTTATCATGCTATCAGCCTCCATTCCCCCCCCCCCCAAAAAAAAAACCCTTACATTTGTATATCTCTTCCCTCCTCCATCTCCACCATTCTCATCAGCCGTCCCCTCCTCTTTCCTCCGACCCACCACCGCCAAGCCCCTAACATCATATTCTCGTCCCCTCTTTTCAGTCTTCCCCTTCCTTGTGCCCAAAAACCGTTGTCGTTATTCCTTACCCTCCTCTTTCTTTTCCATTTTCATCGCTTTTTAAGCATCACTATCATTTCTTCACCCTTCCCATCACGCCTTTTTTCTACCCAGAAAGCCGCCACCGTCGCTCCTCGTCCGCCCTTTTCTTCTCCTAATTTTCACTGCCCCATTGTCTTTCCAGCACCACCTCTGTTTCCGTTCCCTCTAATTATGTTGATCTAAATCTGGATTTAGTTAAGAATCCCCATTGAACCCGTTTATGTTGTGTGGTGTTGTTGAAATTTGAGGGAGAACAGACATACGAGTGGTGTATTTCCGCTGATCGGAGGTTGAATGTGCCCAATTTAAGTTTTTGTTTTGTTTTAGAGAATGCGATGGCGGAATTGGCAGCAACACATTTGAGTTTTTTTCATAATTTTTTCTTGGTTGTTTGATTTGTGATTTGGCTTTTTTTTTTTTTTTTTTTTTTGTAATTTTTCTTGGTGATGGTGGCGGTGGTGGTGTTAAGATGGTGGGGATGGCAATGATGGTGGCTGCTATGGTTATCAATTTTCATATTTTAACATTTTAAAATTAATTTAAAATAACATGTTAAAAAAATATTCATATAAATCCCTTTAGTTTATGATTTTTCATTTATACCCCTTTGAATGTTTACATCAACAATTCGTGTGCAATTTTCCACGTGTGATTCTCAAAAATATAAATAAGCTGATGAGTCACCATTTTTGTTAAGTTTTGGATGAAAAGTTAACGGTGGTTATATATACCCTCATTTTTCGTGAGTTTAAGGGCAAAGATGTCAATTATTGAGTTTAAGGGCATATCTGCATCTTAAAGCTATGTACAGGGGCATAAATCTGTATTTTCCCATGAACTTTAAATAATAATTTAAGATACTTTAAGTATCTCAAACAAAAATCTATTTTCTTTATTCATATACGATTATAAATACTATGAATAACAAATTATATAATCTATGAATAACAAATTTTAAGTTATTTTTGTGATAAATAAAAATTAAAATAAATTACTACTTAAAGTTTATTTGAAATAATAACTTAAAAAAGTGAAATTATCGTTCCAAAAATGTATAAGTAAAGGAACTGATTGAAAGATAAATAAATAGGGGTTTGGACTCTAGGGCCCCTGAGCTAGGGATGACCAAACCTGCCCGGAACCGGAGCAAACTGACGAGTAAACCGGAACCGCCAGTCATCCGGGCCGGTTAAGGTTCACATAAATGGCGAACCGGATCGGAAATCCATCGGTTTCAATAATTTTTAACTTGTTTATTCATTATTGACCGAACCGGATCGGAACCGTATTGTGGTAACCGGAACCGGATCTGGGGTAAGTAAGGGCCGGTTAAGGTTAACCTATATGCCGAACCGGAACCGGCGGTTCCGAACCAGAACCAGAGTCGACCATCCCTACCCTGAGCCCAGATACAAACCAAAATAGGAAAAGGCAGATACAAAATTCCTCATACACCACTTACCAGCAAAAAGAAGCAAAAAGACTAAATTGCCCTCATATCTCCTCCCACACTTACTTTTTTGGTCAAATCCTAATCAACTCTTATAACTTACACATAATTATATATAAGAGTAAAAAAAAATCACATTTTTCATTTTTTAAGAAAAAATAATAATATTATTTGGTCAAATATAGTCAAACTTAGTCAAACAACAATCAAACTCTTATAACTGACACATAATTAACATATAAGAGTCAAAAATTATCACTTTTTCATATTTTTAGAAAAAAATATTAATAATATTTCGTCAAATATGATCAAACCCGGTCAAACAGCAATCAAACTCTTATAACTGACATATAATTAACATATAAGAGTAAAAAGAAAATTCACTTTTTTCATTTTATAAAAAAAATAAATAATAATATTTAGTCAAATATGATCAAACCCGGTCAAACAACAGTCATACTCTTATAACTTATACATAATCAACATATAAGAGTCAAAATATTCACTTTTTTCATTTTTTAGAAATAATAATATTATTTGGTCAAATATAGTCAAACTCGATTAAACAACAGTCAAACTCTTATAACTGACACATAATTAACATATAAGTGTAAAAAAATCACTTTTTTCATTGTTTTTAAAAAACAATAATAATATTATTTGGTCAAATATGGTCAAACCCGGTCAAACAACAGTCAAACTCTTATAACTTACACATAATTAACATATAAGAGTTAAAAAAAAATCTTTTTTTTTTCATTTTTTTAGAAAAAATAATAATATTATTGGGCTAAATTTGGTCAAACCCGGTCAAACAGCAGTCAAACTCTTATAACTTACACATAATTTACATATAAGAGTCAAAAAAATTCATGTTTTTCATTTTTTATAGAAAATAATAATAATATTATTTGTTCAAATATGGTCAAACTCGGCCAAACAGCAGTCGGACTCTTATAACTGACACCTAATTAACATATAAGAGTCGATTTTTTTTTTTACTTTTTTCCATTTTTTTAGAAAAAATAAAAATATTATTTGGTCAAATTTGGTCAAACCCGGTCAAACAGCAGTCAAACTCTTATAACTTACACATAATTAACATACAAGAGTCGAAACTTTACATTTTTTTTTAGAAAAAACAAAAATATTATTTGGTCAAATATGGTCAAACTCGGTCAAACAGCAGTCAAACTCTTATACTCCCTCCGTCCTAGTTTAAGGTTCTTACTTTCCTTTTTGGTATGTCACAGTTTAAGGTTCTTAGTTGCTTTATTCCTTAAATAGCAAATGATGAATAGTGTTTTGGACCATTTTTGTCCTCAGCCCATCACTTACCCATCTACTTTTCACCCACTTGCATTATGAATGGACAATTATATCCTCCACCCACTACTATCTTTGACTCAATTTTGTCTTAATTCCTTAATAAGCGTGTAAAGTCAAACCAAGAACCTTAAACCGGGACGGAGGGAGTAACCGATACATAAGACATGTCCACCTCTTATAATTACATATAAAAGTAAAAAAAAAAAAAAAACTCTTTTTTCAATTTATATTATTATCCGGTATAATGCATGCTCCACATATGATATCTTATTGTGATGCATTCAGGAATCTTCTTTCATGGGCTTGGTTAACATGAATATTTTTTATCCCTGAAATAATTGTGAAATCAGCAGCAAATGCTTTTCAGGTGATAAATCCATGGGAAAAAAAGTTAATAAATACAAGAACCAGAGGCTAAAGAGTTGTCGATAATGTTTCATGGAGAGAGAGATCAAGGGTAAAATCCGCAGATCTAAAAAAAAAGAACTCATAGAGAGAGAGAGAGAAATCAAGAGTAAAATCTGCAGATCTTAAAAATTTTGGTCAGATTGGTACTCAAATCCGTGGAGAAGTCATGCTCGGAGTCTGAGGATGCCGGAGGTAGTTGACGACGTTGGGGAGGGCTGCCGGTGTCGGAGAAGAAGAGACGGTGAGAGAGAGAGAGAGAGAGAGAGAGAGGTGGTAAAGATAAAGGTGTAAGGTCGCCGGCAGCCAGATATAGAGAGATCGAAGAAAGTGATGACGTCGGAGAAGGAGATCGGAGTGAGGTTGGAAGAGGAGACGGCACCGGGGAAAATGAAGAAAAACGAAGGCATCGGAGAAACTGGGGTCGCTGGGGCTGAGATCGTCGGAGACGGAGAAGGAAAACGAGGTCCGACATGGTGGTGATGTTCGCCGGAGAAGATAAAGGTGCCAGCGCTGTTGTGTGTGTGTTTTTGTGCGCGCCGTTTGTGTTTGTAGAGAGAGATTGTATGTGTATGTGTGTATTGAATGAGGGGGAGAAAGGTGGTTATTGTTTTGTTTGAGAGTGAGGGTAATTTTGGTATTTATGCATTTAGTTTGACTGGTCAACGTAGCCCTAGGGGTGTATGCGGCATTTGGATCTCGACCCAATTCCTTATCTGGCATTTGGTCTGGGCCTCTCCTTATTTGGAATAAAATTTGATATTGGGGGCCCTTGGGGAATTTTTCCAAATAAATAAATAAATAAAAACGTTACAGTTTTTATGAAACACGAATCTATTAAGGGCAAATGACAAATAAGGGTCCAAAGTTTGGCGGTCGTTCGTAGAAAGGAGTTCGATATTCTAAAACTTGTAGATCAGGATCGAATGTTGACAATAATTAGCAATTAAAAGTTTTTGACGGAAATGTTAGATTTTTCAGTTAAATAAACACGTGTCGTGCACATGTCGATTAAAAATAAATTATTTTTACAATTAAAGGGGTTAAATGAATATTTTCAATTTTAAGGAACTAAAAGTAAAAAAAAATAAAATAAATAAATAAATAATACATGTATAATTCACGAAATTATCTTTTTTTTAATAAATATTTTGGTAAATTGTGTTTTTTTTCGAAAAAAAAAGAAGAAAAATTTCACAACTTTATTTTGCTTTTGGAAAAAATATATCACTATATTAATTATTCCTATAAAATATTTTTTCATTAATTTGTTTTTGAAAAATATTTCACTAAATTAATCTCCCCTAAAATCATAATTTAACGTATTGCACTGAATTAATGAAATACTCCTTCTGTCCCACTCGAATTAAGAAAAACTTACATTTTGGGTGTCTCACTCGAATTAGGACAACCAGAAAATGAAAGAGTTTTATTTAATGAGACCCACATTCACACTTACATCAATTTTCTACTCATTATTAACTACCAATTTTCTCTCTCCTACTTCACTTTTCATACTCACAACACCTACTTCACTAACACTTTTTCCTTAATCTCCGTGCCCAACCCAAAAATCATAATTCGGATGGGACGGAGGGAGTAAATATTTTCAAAAATATTTTTAAAATATATCTCCCATGCTTATGATGCGTGAGAGAGTGGGTGACATGAGTTACATAAGAGAGAGGTTTCAAAACAGAATAGTATTAATTTAGGAAAAATAAAATAAAATAAAAACTAATTTAGTGAACTATAACAAATATATTTCAAAAAATTAACTTCACTAATTTAGTGAAATAAGTTAAATTTTGATTTTAAGAGATTATTTTAGACATATATTTTTCTCATAAAAATTAATGAAATTTTCTTTTATAGGAAAAATGAATCTAGAGACATATTTTTCCAAAAGCTAAATAAAAAATTGTGAAATTAATAATTTTTTAAATTAATAATTTACTAAAATATTTATTAAAATTTCATGAAATACAGGTATATTATTAATATATTTAATTTTAGTCCCTCAAACTTTAAAATATTCATTTTACCCCTTTAATAGCAAAAATAGTTTCCCATTTAGTCCACATTTGCACGACATATGTTTATTTAACTGAAAAATCTAACATTTCCGTAAAAAAGCCCTTAATTGCTAGTCAACATCAGACACTGATCTGCGAGTTTTAGAACATTAGACCCTTTTCTACGAACGACCACCAAATTTTAGACCCTTATTTCTCATTTACCCATCTATTAATGATCACAAAGAGTATTTCGAGTTGTAGATGTATTTCTATATACAATTTTCTTAATTGTAACACATACTCCTAGCAAAAATCATACTCCCTCCGTCCCAGCAGAAGTGATACTTCTTTCCTTTTTGGTCCGTCCCACCAAAAGTGAGACTGCCTAAAATGGAAATGTTTCAACCCCACTTATTATCTCTCTTTATTTTCCAGCACTCAATTTATTCAACTAACACTACTATTTACCCCACTCATTCTCTATCTTCCTTTTCTACCACACACATACTAATTTTTCTTAAATATTGTGCACACTCCTCTAGTCCTACTTCTGCTGGGACGGAGGGAGTATACTTCTATATAATTTGGTTACAATTTTTTTAATAGGCGTTTACCAATACATCCTTTGTATAAAGTGAAACAACCATTAAGGACATATATTATCTAATACGTATTAAAAATTTTATGGAAGACATGGATATTGAAATAAAAAGTGTGTGTTAACTTGTACATCAAAGAACTAATTAAATAAGTATCAGCGATACAACTAAGTAAATCTCGATTTTAAAATTTTATAAATGAGTAAATTCTTGTAAATCCTGCAATTAAAATTGCAAATATTTAGTCAAAGTTAAAAAATAATAGATAGTATTATACTGCAAAAATGAAACAAATCCATTAGACTTGACTTTATTTTGAAAAAAAAATTTGCGAACGAGTCAACTCTTATAGATTTTAATCATTTTCATAAGGTTCATCTTTTCATTCTAAATACGAATTTCATTTTACGAATATTACAATATGTACCATTTTATTTCTAACTATGACTAATATTTATCTTGCAAATTATATGGTATTATATATGTAATATTTTTTGAATTATATAGTAATTACATGATAAATACCAATAATAATAACTCAACTTAACATTACTTATAAGTTTGTGAATACGTTGCCTCATTTTTTGATAAATTATCTTTTAATAACTTTTTCAATTAGCCAAAGAATAAAAAACTAAAAACTAATGGAAATTTATTTTGGAGGAACAATATAAATTAGATGGATTTTAGAGAGTGTAAGCGCACTTTATAACTTACTTTTTTACGACTAACTGGAATAAGGTTTAAATTACAACAACATACATTGTACAAGTTTTTTTTTTATGCTAATACAATATGTACAAGGTTTGAAATGCAATGTCAAATCTTGTACAAGGTTTATTTTGCAATTATCTCTTACTTTATTCTAATTCCTTAAGTAAATGGCCACATTTAAATATTAATGCCTAGATAATAGCCCTAATAAACTTCTCTTAACCTAAAGTTACTTCAAAAGGGAAAACTAAAAAATCAAACCTAAATTTCTACCATCCCCACCCCACCCACCTACCCACACCAGCCATCGACCACCTTCACCTCTCTTCATCCCTTAGGCTTTCTCTCACTCCCACGATGTCCACCCACCTTTCTCATCATGCTCAGTCGCCTTTTTCCTTCGCCATTCGTTGTACAATTTAGTCCTCACCCATCCATTCCCCGCCTTCACGCAAAAACCGCTACCGCATACTACTTTGTTATCTCTTCCCTTAAAATTGTTTGAATCCATCAAATTGACCTACCTAGAATCTCTGGCTTGTGCCCTTAAATCAAAACAACGATTGCGCTTGTATGTGTGGATTGCTCTCTCTTTAAATCAGATCTATTTAAATGTAATCTGTTTGTATTTTATATATTGTGGATGAAACTTTGGGGGTACTACTTTGTTATCAATATCACTTTGTGATATTGCTGGTGGTGATATTGATGGTAGTGTTGGTGATGGTAATGATAATGGAGATTGTAAAGAAAATTGATATTTTTACGGATCCATTAACTAAATTGGTAAATACATTGTTAATTCATCAAGTTATTTAATGAAATGGGGAAACAAAAACAAGTATTGACTTTATGGGTGAGAAATGTATTATTCAATAAAGCCCGATAGATTTTTTGCTCATTTTGTTTGCTTCCATTTATGGTCATCCAAAAAAGACCAATTACGTCAGAAAATGTGAACATTAGGCACCAAATTGAAAAAAAATAACATTAACAAACTTTGGGGGAGTACTAATGTGCTATCTATAAATATATAAAATGAGAGTCTCTATTCAATTCCATATTGCGCCACATGGAATTATGACGTGGAATTCCATGTGGCATCATCCTATTGCTCAAGCAAATGTGCAAAGAGTGAAAAGACAAGTCTCATATTTTAAATTATTTTTAAATCAAATAATCATGTTTTAAATCATCAAATCAAATTTTTAGTCAATTAATATTTTTTTGACACAATTGCCCTTAATAAGAAATTATTCACACTACAACATTTGTTTATCCATTACATTCATTAATATTCATTTTTTGTAAACTTTAATCTTCTTTTACTTCTATTCATTTTAATCATGCAAAGATAAATTAATTATTTATATCCAAAAAAAATAATATAAAATGAATATGAATTGATAATAGGAATATTAGGAAAGAATTTATCAATATTTTACCTACTTTCTTTTTAATTATATGTACAAACCAGATCATTTTTCACCTAATTGTAGTTCCATTTCACAGTGTAACCTTTTAGTTCGTCAATTTTTTTTTCCTCACAAAGGGGGTGAAGAATAAAATGGGTTAAATTGGTGAAGTAGTTACATATTTCTAACACAAATTTTCTATTAAAATATAAATTGTGTGGTGACTATAATTATGAATATTTTTCGTAGATTGATACTCCCTCCGTCCCAGAGTATATGTCCACATTTTTTTTAGTCTGTCCTAGAGTATATATCCGCTTTCTGTAATGGCAAAGAATCATTACTATTCCTCCAACTCATTCTCTCCCCTACTTACTTTTATACTCAAAACACCAATCAACTTACTATTCTCATCCACTCATTCTCTCTCATAATTTACTTTTATACTCACAACACTTATATCACTACAACCATTTATTAATTTCCGTGCAAATGAGAGGGCGGACATATACTCTGGGATGGAGAGAGTATTTATTATTATTAAATTAAATGGCGAATAAATTAAAAATTATATTTTATAAGATATAAAACGTTAGACAATGTGTTGTCGAATCCTAATTTCAAAAACCAATTTTAATATTAGGCTGAATATCTTTAATTTTTTCTTCTGTATAAAAAATAATGAGTATTTTTCATTATCTTGCATGTATTGTAGGTTAGTAGTAAATCCAAATATACTTGTGAAACATGTTACATGTACAACTAAAATTACTTAAATTTATTATTTAAATAAATTCTAAAATAAAAATAAAAATGAGTGAGTTAAAATAAATGTTTTTAAGTGAGATATTACTTGAGAGATGTGAGTATAAAAGCAAATTTTGGCATTTTGCTTCCAATCGTCCATGCCCAAAGGTGCATTGGGAGGAATTTACTAGGAAAAATAAAAAATTGGTCATTTTGTAATTTAAATTTCAAAATAAGTAACCCAGCTTAAAATAGATAAGCGTCAACGACGACTCCAGTCTTCACTCTCGGAATGCCAGCTATTGGTCCCAAGTAGACGTGTCCATCCGGTTAAAACCGGCGGTTGACGGTTATAACCGTCGGTTATGATTTTCGTTAAATGCTAACCGTAACCTAACCGGCTAACCGTGATGTCCGGTTACGGTTTACCGGTTAACAGGTTACCATTTTTTTTTATTTTTTTTTCAAAACAGTTTTATTAACAGTTTTTTGTTAAAAAAAAAATAAAATAAAAAAAACACTTCATTTTTTTAAGGGTTTTTTTTTTCAAGTAATTTTTTTTTTTCAAGTAAAAAAAAAATTTAAACTGTTTTTTTAAACAGTTTTCTTAACAGATTTTTTTAACAGTTTTATTAACAGATTTTTTTAACTTTTTTTTTTTTTTTTTTTTTTAAACAGTTTTTATAAAAAAAAAAAACGGGAGTATATGTATAATGTATGACCCCCTTTTTTTAAACAGTTTTCTTTTGTTTTTTTGTTTTTAAGTTAAAAACTTAAAATGTATAAGTGTATAACTATATTGTATAACACAAATTTTTTAAGTAAAAAAAGGGACGGTACCCTTAAATTTTATTAATTAAAATTAAAATTACAAAGAGGGGGACAACCAATCCTTGCCCTTTTATAGTTAAGGGAGAAAAAAATGAAGCCTTATTACCTCAACTAAACTATTACAATGAAATAAAAATAAACCTATTCTAAAAATTAAAATAAAAACTATCTACATTCCGTCCCCTTCCGAACTTCCCGTAGAATCTTCCAAGTCGTATTGATATTGTGGATCTACATTTACTAAATCCTCTTCATAAGGCATATCTTGCTCCCTCTTTTCCGCTCTAACCCAATCACCAAGCAAGAGTTGATTTTCCAAATTTTCACAAGTTAGTTGGGAACGTCTTGCATCCAAAACATTTCCTCCCACACTAAATACCGATTCGACGGCCACGGTTGAAGCGGGAGAAGCTAAGACTTCTTTTGCAATTAAAGAGAGTATGGGATAAGTTTCTTGCCTTTGTGACCACCACCTCAAAATATCAAAAGAAGTTGGATTTGAAGTGTTTTGTACAACTTCATGTCTAGTAGAGAAATATGCTTCCAACTCGTACGGAATGCTAGAGGTAGAAGAAGAAGAAGGAGACGTTCTAGGACGTTTTGAAAAATAAATATCATTAATAAAACTATATGGATCGTTATTCACCTCATATTGTGTATCAATACCAATATCTTCTTCATTAGGACTTGAGCCATATTGAGAAACATTTTCATGAATTGCACTATACTCATTATAAAGAGTCACCAAATCTTTTTTTGTATTTTCAACAATAATCGCCGGGTTTTCGTGTAATCCGTCCCCATTGGGGTATAAATTTGCATAATAAAGCGTTATTATGCGGACTAGATCTTTCAATTTAATACGGGGATCCAACATCTTTGCAAGCAAAAACAGAGACGGAATGTTATCAAAATATTTGACCCACTTTTGCCTCATGGAAGCAATGCTTTCGTTTAAAATGATGCAATTTTGCAAATTTTTAAAACTTAGAACTATTGCAATACATTGATCAAGTACCAGTTTCCCACTTGCCCAGATTATTTTACAAAGAAACCGTTTTTATAAGAATAATACTAGGGGCACAAAAAAGTCACAACAACATGCTCACAAAATCTTAGGTGTCAAGATTTTATTGGTGTTTTTAATTAGAGTGTGGCGGGTCAATTATCGATGCAACCAATAAAATATCGCAACCTCATGTTGTGAGCAAGATTTTGTGACTTTATTTTGTGCCCCTAGCATTGCTCTTTTAATAATCTGTGTGCCCAAGTATTAGCTGATAATTAGTTACCATTTTTCTTTTTCGATTTTAATTCACTTTACAAGAAACCATTTTTTGTTTTTTTAATAATTTGTGTGCCCAAATTTGTAATGTAGCTATCAAGCTCAACTCATGATATTTATTTTAGTTTTCATGTTAAAATTGAGCTTGGACATGAGACAGATTTTCATAAGTAAATTTGGCTTTGAAAACACGATCAAGTGATGCATTTGAGTTGGCAGTAAATGCACAACCAAACATCTCAAGCATTGAACAAAGAAAAAATATATTAAGATCATTCTAAGACTCTCACCTCCAACTATGGGGAGAAGACAAAGGTTCCCAATAAAGAGGAAAAGACAAAAGGTCTCAACAAAGGGGAAAAAGGTATAGCAATTGAAAGAGAAGTAGGCAACTTATTCAACAAAAAAACAACAAAAAATACTAGAAATAAATTCTAATTTTGTATTTATTAATTGTTAAATTAACAATTAATAAATGCAAAATTAGAATTCTACCCAACTTGAGAAAACGGTTGTTGTTACAAGGATGAAGACGAAGTTGAAGTTCTAAGAAGATCAATTTAGTGAAACCAACAAATTTTATATTTTATATTTAAAAATGCGATTTTTTGATTATATAAAAATAAAAAGAGTCACATCTATTCTGATATAGATAAAATAATAAACTAATGAAAATTATCAAAAAAAATCATTGAGCAATTACATTTGAAATAACAAAATACTACTAACTCCGTCCCAGTTTAAGGTTTTTACTTTCTTTTTTGGTATGTCGCACTTTAAGTTTCTTAGTTGCTTTATTCCTTAAATGGCAAAGGATGAAGAGTGTTTTGGACAATCTTATCCTCATAAAGTTCATACTATATTACAAAAAAAATCATTACTTATCTATTTTTCACCCACTTGTTTATGAATTGACAATTATATCATCTACCTGCTACTATTTTTGATTCAAATTTGCTTTGTTTCCTTAATAAGCGTGCGAAGTGAAAACTAAGAACCTTAAACCGGGACGAGGGTAAATTTTTTACAGCAGATAACAGCGTTAGACTCCAACTAACGCGGCTTACATAGGACGCGTTCCACTAGACAAACGCTCTTCCCCCTTCCGTTAAAAGACATCATCACGCGTGTTAAAAATTGCTCACACTTTCTTCAACGCAATCCAACCCTCCACCTTCCTTTCTCTCTCCTCCCCTTCTCTCTCTCTCTATATATATATATACACACACACTTCCATTTCCGGCGAGTTAGATTTGCAGATTTAAGACCGAGTCAAAATCTCCGAGTTAACGACCTGAGTTACCGACAGATCTGCTTTAACTAAGGGGTTGAATATGTCAAGAACGTCGGCGGCGTCGTATTGGTGTTACAGGTGCACTCGATTTGTTAGGGTTTCGGCTGAGGAAAACGTTGTTTGTCCTTATTGTGAAGGCGGATTTGTCGAGGTGGTTGATGCCGCTACGCCGCTGCCGGAATCTCGCGGGAGACTTCCTGCTGGGGCTATGTATATGTTAGGTAACGATATGTCAGATCTACGGTCTAGACGTAGTCGCCGGAATAATGGTGACCGGTCGCCGTTTAATCCGGTTATCGTTCTTCGTGGTCCTGATGGTGGTGGCGGCGGAGGTGAAGAAGATTCAGTCGGGGAGAGAGGATTTGAGCTGTATTATGATGATGGAGCCGGGTCGGGGCTCCAGCCTTTACCCGCGACCATGTCAGAGTTTTTAATGGGATCAGGGTTTGACCGATTGTTGGATCAACTATCACAGATTGAAATAAATGGACTTGGTAGATCGGAGCAGCCGCCGGCGTCAAAAGCCTCGGTCGAATCGTTGCCGACCATCGATATTTCCGACGAACACGTCAGCACCGAATCGCACTGCGCCGTGTGTAAGGAAGCCTTCTCTCTCGGCTCCGAAGCTCGAGAAATGCCGTGTAAGCACATCTACCATTCCGATTGCATTCTCCCGTGGCTATCTCTTCGTAATTCATGCCCGGTGTGCCGTCACGAATTACCAACCGATTCGACAAATTCAAACAACGTGGAGTCGGCGAATGAGGAAGAAGCAGTTGGATTAACCATATGGAGATTACCCGGCGGGGGATTTGCTGTGGGGAGATTTACCGGGGGAAGGAGAGGAGCCACCGGAGAAAGAGAGCTGCCGGTTGTCTATACCGAAATGGATGGAGGGTATAACAATTCCGGTGGTACTCCGAGGAGAATTACATGGGGTTCTAGACGGAGCAGGGCTAATGAAGGTGGAATTGGCAGAATGTTCCGGAACATGTTTTCATTTTTTGGGAGAAGGAATTCAAATTCAAGAACCAGTTCATCATCTGCATCAACAATGTCGAGAAGTCGGAGTTTATCGAGCTCGGTGTTTAGTAGGATTACATCTAGGAGGGGTAGAAATCAGGTTTTCGAAGGGCAGAATGGGTTGTCAAGATGGTAGAATTTGGCCATTTTTTCATTGTATATAATGATGCCAGTTTTGTGTAGAAGTAAGCTGCTTTGGGGGGCCTTTTGATAAGTGAGAAGGGCAACTGGGAATCAAGAAGAGCTTTTGATAAGTGAGCAGAACAATTGGGAAGCAATAAGCAGTTGGCATTTGCTGCTAAATTAAGTAAGGTGGTTTTTTTTTGCTGGTTATATATTACTTGCTCTGTAATTTTATTTACTTATGTTGATTTTTAATTCCATGTTGTGGTACTAGATTGAATTCTCTCCATGATACCTATTGTCTTTTACATACTCCCTCCATCACATACTTACGTACTTATGTTGGAAAAATAAGTATTGTGAGCGGGTAAGAGAGAGAAAATAAGTTAGTGGATACTGGATAGTAGTTGTGAGTGGATATGAGATAGAAAAGTAAACATTTTAGGTAAATAACAATAAGTATGAGACGCCCAAAATAGAAATAAGTAGCGATAAATATGAGACAGAGCTTGCATTTCATTAGATTATGCTGCCACGCTATCATCCTCACATTCATCGTAGGGATGGACGAGTTCATTTTGTCTTAAAAAAATGGATAATTATTTTGGGACGAGAAACATGCTAGAACATTGTACTAGTGTCTAAAGTGAAGTAGGGAGCAGGGAGCAAGTTAAATCCATTTAGGAATGGGACTTTCCTTTTATATGAAAATGAGTGCATTGAACGAAAAAAGATGATGAATTCAGAATATGAAGTTTACTTTTGCTCTTTAATTTCCCCTTGGTTTTCTGTCAACGAAGGAAAAAGAAAGTGGTTGTTGACACAGAGAAAGCAGGATAAAGCCATAAAGTTTTAAGCTTTAGGTTTTAGTGTTTCTTAAAGGAAAAAAAAAAACTTGGTTGATGAATTCAGAAAATGCGTGCTTCACTCACATAGAGCCCCAACAACACTCGTCATGACGTTACAGGGGCGGATCTATTAAGATACGAGCGGGCGACGGCCCCCACTGAAATTTCTAAAAAAAATAAAAATTAAAAAAAATTACATATTTATAAATATATTTTAAATGTTAGAGGGTAGCACATAACTTATCTGCCCAAGCTGGTGAAGTAATTGTTCAGAACATGGGCAAACCCGGTTCGAATCCCACCAGTGCCTTTTTCTATTTATTTCATTCATTGCAGAAACTCACTACACTGTTTTTATATCTAAAAAGGCACTACAATTATCGTTATACTCTTTCTGTCCCAAAAAGATAGTCTCATTTTGACTTTTTATAGTCAACAAAAATTAACTTTGATCAACCATTGGTGAAAATCTAATCATTTTAGTAAATTCTAAAATTTGTAATTGATAAATCATTAAGTAATTTATTAATAACAATTTTTATAATTTCATCGTGATTATTAAATTGACACCAATGTTTGGTCGAAGTTTATTTTTGTTGACTATAAAAAAATCAAAATGAGACTATCTTTCTGGGACAGATGGAGTATTTACAAAGCCATCACAATTGATTTTATCCTTTAAATTGTCAATTTTTATAATTTCATCGTGATCATTAAATTGACACCAATGTTTGGTCGAAGTTTATTTTTGTTGACTATAAAAAATCAAAATGAGACTATCTTTTGAGATAGAGGGAGTATTTACAAAGCCATCACATTTGATTTTATCTCTTAAATTGTACAATTTATATTATGGGTTTAAAAAAAATGGCATAGTATAACGTAATTTCATTATCACTATGATGGAAAAATAGCTTCATGTCATCAACTTATATAATTGATTTCTTGAAATGCTTAAAAATTATAGACAATTTACATAATCATTATAATAAAAATCATAATCATAATGAAAGATACTCCCTACGCTCAAAAATACTTTTCAGTTTTTTTTTTTTTTAAAAATTGGACATTATTTTGAGACAGAGGAAATATTAAATATTTTGTTGCTATTCGTTCCTTGGAGCTTGGTGTGTGAAATTTTTATATATATTATAAAAGGGTGCAAGCGTTTCAAGCAAGTGTTATATTAATAATTTTTGAATTACTATGCTAACTATTTTAATATATATATATATATATATATATATATATATATGATAAAAGACAAAAATCAATTACAAATATTCTTAGGATCATTAAATTATATAGCAGATTTCTTTCCTAAATTAAGACAAATTTGTAAAACTCTTTTTGATAGATTAAAGACAAATCCAAAACCTTGGACAAAAGAACATACTAATGTGGTTAAACAAATTAAAATACATGTTAAATAATTGCCATGCTTAACAATATGCGATCCTAAAGCCCCTAAGACAGTATCAACCGATGCCTCTGACATAGGATATGGTGGAATATTAACCCAACACATAGATGGGAAAGATCACATAATTAGATATTATTCTGGAATATGGAACACAACACAATCAAATTATTCTACAATAAAAAAAGAAATTCTTTCTATAGTTTTATGTATAACAAAATTTCAAGATGATTTACTCAATCAAAAATTTACAGTCAAAGTAGATTGTAAAGCAGCAAAAGATGTTTTACAAAAAGATGTAAAAAATTTAGCTGCAAAACAAATCTTTGCTAGATGGCAAGCCCTCTTAGCAATTTTTGATTTTGATATCGTCCATATTGCAGGAAAAAACAATTCCATCCCTGATTTCTTAACAAGAGAATTCTTACAAGGAAATGGCAAATTATGGACAGATAAATAATCTAATTAACAATGTACAGGAAGTAAGATTTGGATGGACCAATCGACGTTATAATAACATTGAATACTTGAACCACTTAGCTAGACAATTAAGAGATCTGCAGTCTACTAACCTTCCTCATACCTATACCAATTATGAAGTCAGAATACATTACATGTATGTAAGGTTCCTTATTGGTGACCTTGAAGAATATATAGATTATCATGGCATATTTTATCATCAGAAAAGAATTGCAGTAGGATTTCTCAAACAAGCAAAAAACCTTCAACGCCGAATGTTGAAATTACATAATTTTCTCTAAAATGTATTCCACATATATTTCATATGTTTGTAAAAAGATTTCAATTGAATTTAAGATAAATCAATTATTATTGCAGGAAATGGAAAAACTAAATGAAGAAACCCTACTCATTTCACAAATGGAACAAGAACAAACTTGAGATCTTTTTATTAATGGAAATCATATTTATTTAAACAATTCCAATTATATAAATTATTTGTTACAAAAATCATTAATACTGCTCGATGAATGCAAAAACCTTCACAACAGAATCCCTCTTCACAAAACTACAATGCTTAGATTCCATATTTATGATTTACAACAAGTATTAGAAAACAAATCTTCTTCACCTTTTTTCATCCTTATCAAAAATGAAGTCTCAACTTTTAAACGAATTGCAAATTGTATTTATAATGATCACCATTTAAATCTTCAAGAATTGTTACTTTTACCAGAATAAGATAAGCTCGTACGAGGGATCCCTTGTCTCGTACGAGACATCCCGATTTTACAGAATTCACATACTAAAAATCTTTTTGTTTAGAATGATTACAGGTTCCTCACTCAAAGGCAAGACCAAGAAAGAACAATCAAATATACAAATCAGGCCTCTTACAAAACTCCCCATTTTCATTCCTGACAGAACACCAAAATTAGAAAATAAGTTTGCTACCCTATCTCCAGATGCAAAACCTTTTTCTCCCCCAAATACAAAGGACACACCATCTTCTTCCTCCCAAAAAACAACTACTTACAAATTAGCTCTCAAAATGGAAAACCCCCTACCATCTCAAGTAAATATCAATCGACAAATCATTCCCAGTCCTCACCCAAAACAAACACCACCTACAAATTATTTTTACAAAACTCATACTGATTTTATTTGTGTCCTTGAACCAGAAATCTATGAAATGATTAACAACTGGCACCCTTATCAAATCTCACAATTTATTTTGCCATCACTACACAATTACATTCCTGATAATTTCATGAAAAATCAATTTTATTATGAAAGCATTTTGACACATACAAAATTAGACACTTTTCAATATTCTACAGATCATGTTGATAACAACAAGATCCGTTATTGCAAAGTCAAAATATTAAAATTTCTTTCTTTATCTGATTGGGGTAAAAAACCTAATGACTCCAGAGATTTAATAACCTCAAACAATTCAGCCAGATTTAATTATTATGATTACATCTTGGCTTGGTCAAGAGATTTTTTCAGACAAAACAAATCTTTTTCCCTCTCATATTTCTTTTAGTTTTGTCCAAATTTTTCATACCCAACTCCATACTGGTTCCATCAATGGTGGAAATCTTTTGGACTAAACAAATCAATCGTCCCAACAACTGTACAAATAGCCTACGAACAATGGTCAACAAAGGTATCTTATCCAGAGCAGATCTCTCAGTCTCCTCTTTGGGCCTTATTTTGTCACAATTTCCAAGTCCCATGGATTTTTATGACATAATTTGACCTACGAGAAGAACAAATGTGTGAGTGTGTTCATTCAGACAAAACACAAAAGTGTGCGTGTGTACAAAAAACAATTTTACCCATTTTGATTCATAAATACAAAATAAAGTGGTGGGACAATACCGAGATTTCTCATTGCAATACTGATGCAGTATCAAAATATTTCACTACAAAACCATAATATTGCAAAACAATTTCCCTCAAACAATCACAACAAAATGAAGAATTTCTGGCCAAGAAACAACAAATTATGTCTCAGATGGCCAGATGCACAAATCCAGCAGATCTTGAAAGATTAATGGTCCAACTCAGTGATGAAGGAAGTTCATCATCTATGAACGAATGAGATACACAACTCAATGATGACTTTTGTTGGGTTTTTTAATATCTCTAAGTCTTCAGGGTCTTTTTTGTAATTATAAAAGTTTCGTCTCATAGTCTGAATTGGAATTGTATGGAGGTTTTCTCCTTCTGATTCTGTTGTTGAATTATATTCTCTATTAGAAGAGATATCTGATCCTGAAGTTTTGTCATTATAGTCTGTTATATATATATATATATATATATATATATATCAAATATTATCAAACAACGTAAAAACAATTAATTTGAAAATGTCGCAATGTGTAAAGCAATGCTAGGGGCACAAAATAAAGTCACAAAATCTTGGATCCGTACCTTGATTATTGAGAGCAACGGATTAGTAAGAAGAGTAATGCTAGGGGCACAAAATAAATTCACAAAATCTTGCTCACAATATGAGGTGGCGATATTTTATTGGTTGCATCGATAATGGACCTGCCACACTCTAATTAAAATTACCAATAAAATTTTATGATTTTTTTGTGCTCCTAGTATTATTCTAGTAAGAAATGGGTGATAGATGGTAATTGGCGAGCCTGGTAGGAGTTAATTTTCTTGAAGCTTTTCTAAAGCTTGCAGAAACTACACAGATTTGAAACTTTCGTAGTTAAATTTTGCTGCAGCGCTACAACAAATATTAAATATTTATATAAGGTACTGTCGTTTAAAATATCTCATTACAAAATATAAAACTAGATTAACGCCTTTGCAATGCATGGTTTTATAAGTTTTTTATTTTTAATAATATGCTATTTATCAATAATATTTTAATTGTTTTATAAGAACTACAACATTATTAAATCGCGTGTTTTTTTCAATTAATCGTAATTATATCCTATTATTTCCATCTCTTAAACTATTTTAATCAGATTATTACGAAATTAAAGCAAACATCAATATCAAATTCTCCATTTACAAACTATTTTTAACGGTCTTTTTGTTGATTGTTCAATACCACAACTATTATCACGTGTTAATGGAAAAGTATCTAAGCCAATTTTCAAAAAAAAAAAAAAAAAAAAAAAACCCTAAGATACAAGATACTTTGCATTAGTGTTGTGCACTCATACTCCTAGTTTTACCAGTAGTAGTAGTCTTTATATCTTCCAACAAATCAATAATTTCATTCTAATAACTAACCGTAAATGCAATTGAAATGCTACTACTAATTATTATCTTAAACATTAGGCATATTTTTTTTTAATTTAATGTTGGCATATAAATTGATTAAATTTAATTAAAATATTTAAAAACGCCTAATTATAATGTGTTTTTTTTTGTGTATGTAAATTAATTAAATTGAATAACTAAAAGAGATACTCTGTGGTGGTGGGAGTAATTATAAAAGGACAATAATTAATGTAGACAATAAATGTTTTAAAGTAGTAATTAGATATAATTTATTTAATAGGCTTAATTAATAATTGATGATGTCAGCTAGAGGTTTTGGAGGGAAAACTTTTAACCAGAAGCCGCCATGTGGCATTGCTGATGTCAGCGGCTTCTGTTAGTATAGATATAGATAACTGTAATAGTTATGATATAAAATACTCATTCCGTCCCAAAATGATCTTCGTATTTAACTATTCAAACTTTTAAGGATATGAATACTTGATTCACTAGTCATGTTATGTTTGTGCACTTCTAAGCTTATGTTGTAGAAATGTGAAAATTTTTTGGGACAATGAAAAATGACAAATGAAAAGATTATTTTAGGACGGAGGGGGTATTATTTTTTATTATTTGAGATAGTATTGTCGAGACAATTTGTGTCACATTTACGGTAGAAGCAAAAGAAGGCACAGTAGTGTTGGAACAATTTTAATCCCTGAATGCCACACTCACTTTAGAATAAGATTGAGGAAGAGATGAAGCGGAAGCGATAAAATATATATACTTGTTGAATCCATGGATGATGTAGGGAGAAATGAAGAACAAGAAGAAGAACAAAATAGGGAGAGTGTTCTTCTAAGTGATAATGTCTCTTTTCCTCTCAAAGTCTTCTAACAATATGAAGATAAATTTAGATGAGAAAGCAAGAATTCATTAGTCTCTAAGGGTTGATGGAACACCCTTTATATAGGAGACTTGGTGACATTTCACTTAGGGACAACACCCTTTCAAGATAAGTGATATTATTATATTACCCTTTTGCCCATCACAATTAGGTAATTATATATCCAGGAATTCTACACATTTCATTATAAACTATACTTTATAATTAACATTATAATCATAATTTTATGAATGGAAGTCTAAATGACTTGTGTTGCAAGCCATGTCCTTACAATCTCCCACTTGGGTTGCAAAACAAAGTCCTTCCTTTAAATCATGAATATAACACAAATGACAACCCTAATGTGCGCACTTTATTGTCATTTATAACAATCTCGTCCATTAGCCATACAAGTATAGGACTAAAGGGGCAGTCGTTGTAATTGATTCGCAACTAAACTCACAATAATCACGTATACAAATCTAACTAAATGACATAGATCAAAAGTATAGATGTGTAGCATGGAATCATAATGAATATATACATATTCTTCCAACTAGTCCAACTTAACCAAATGAGATCAAAACTTTAAATAATAGAACAATTAATGAAAGAACAACACAAACTCCCACTATACTAAATGTTATCAAAAGTTGTTACACCCATATGAGCAACATGCTCGTGAAACACTAAATGGATCCTCTAAATAGAGTTTGTTTCTATAAGTTGTATCCCTTTCATTCATGTTGTACTCTTTTCTTTATAACAAGATAATTAATGTCTAAATCCATAAACTCTTGTTAGAGTACAGAACTGCTACCTGATAGTCATTTCTTAATTGGTCTTTCGACACTTGTTTTGACAAATTACAGTCCATTAAAACATATGCAGCCATATATTTAACTAATGTCGGAATACCTAATGATCTCAAGATGATCCGACTTCAAAACATAGGCACGTAGTTCTTTAGTGTTTTGTAAATACTTCTATCATTCTTTTGGCTGCTACTTAATGTTCTTTCCGGATTGGTTTGGTACAACGTTAAATGTAAGATTTACGTATACATTAAGCTTCATACTGCTGATGCAAAGAGGGAATTTTCCATATACTTGGATTCAAAATTTACCTTTAGGACACTGTTTGAGACTAAGAATGTCTCCTTTAAAATTAGGGGTGTCATGTGGTTTACAGTTTTGCATGCTAAACCTTTTGTAATACCTTTCCATATGGCCTTTTGTGATAATCCTAAAACATCTCGTGAGCGATCACGGTGAATTTGGATTCTTAATACAAAGATGCCTTACCAAGATCTTTCATTTCAAATAAGAAATTTCTTAGTTTCCTTAATAAGGTTCATATCATTACTAGCAAGTAAAATCATCATCCATATATAAGACCAAAATTATAAATTTACTCCCTCTGAACTTATGGTATACAAAATCTTAATCAAGATTCTTTTCAAAACCAAATAAAAAATAACTTGATTAAGTACCATTGATGAGAAACTTGCTTGAGTCCACAAATGGATTTCTTTAAATTCACAAACTAATTGCTTAGTTTGATCCAAATCAACCATATATTCCTCAATGTCTCCATTAAGGAAAGTTGTCTTTATATCCATTTGATAAACTTCAAGATTATAATATGCTATATGTGCCATAATGATCTAAAAGTGTTTTTAGAAGATACCGGAAAAGTGATTTCTTTATGATTAATGTCTTCCTTTTGAGTCAAATCTTTAACAATTAGATGGGCTTTATATCTTTCCATATTACCTTGTGAATCCTTTTGGTCATAAAGATTAATTTAATCCCAATAGGTTTCACATCTTTAGGTAATGGGACAAGATCCCAAACGTTGTTATCCTTATAGATTTTAACCCTTCATTTATGACATTAATTTACTATATGAGAATTAGAACTATTAATGGTTTCATGGAAAATGAGAGACTCATCTCCCACTAAACCTAAGTGTCCTTTATTCTCGGCAATATACACTTCATAATTATCCGGATTTACACTTTCTTCTTACTCTATTGGATCTTCCAAAGGGCACCGGTTCTATCTTATTTTGAGGTTGTTGAATTTCCTTCTTATGATCAACATTTCCATGTTGTTCCATATTTATAGGAAAATCATATTTATTTTGAATTGTATGTTTTTCTTGAATGTCAAGTTCAAAACTTGATATCCAATTGGAACTATGGGAAGTGGTATATAAATGGATTCCAAAATGAATTCCTCTTCCTTTTCAAATTCAAAATATTACTCCAAATTCTCCCACTAAATTCAACATCCTTAAAAGAACCTAGCATTTCTCGTTTTTCAAAACGTTCTAACTTTCGGGTTGTAAAATTTATATATCCCCTAGTTCTCTCGGCTTACCCCATGAATAACTACTAATAATCTTACGTCTAACTTACCCTTAGTAGACTTATAAAGTCTATCCTTATGCTAGACAACCCCATAAATGAATATGATTTAAGGACGAATAAGGAACGCATCCTTAAATCATTAAGAGTTTATATTAGTAGCCTTAGAGGGAGCTTTAATGAGAATAAATGTTGCGGCTTTAACGTATCGCCCATAATGAGTGAGGTAAGAGAAGTATAAAACATACTTATTACCATATCCTTAAGGATTTCAATATGTCTCTATTACAATATTCATGCTAGGCGTACCCGGCTCAATGTAGAGAGAGATAATCCCACACTCTTTCAAAATAGCGAGTAAAAAGGACCTAGACGTTGTTCCTTTTAACAATCATTCCAAAGATGTATACACCATCATGAATGACCCTAATGTTCTTAATAGTCGTCAAAGTTGATTTCCAACTTTGTCTTTATAAGACTTTTACAACGTCCAAACTCAATATTTTATGAAGCAAATAAATGTATTCAAACTAAGAGTTAGCCATTTTGAACATAATAACTATTGTTGACATTTTCCATGAAGGAATAATTAATGGCCTACAAATATCCGAATGCATTAGTTCATTGAGACACTTGATGCTCTCGAGAATACTATAATGTTTGTAAATTTACTTTAAGGCATTTAATGCAAAAGTATTTTCCAAATTATCAAGTTTGTTTAAGATTTTCCTTCAACATAAGCTTATCAATTTTCCTCTTGAAAATATGACTCAAATGCCCATGTCTTAATGAAAATAAAATTTACTTGATAACTTTTGCTTTCTAATTTTGGTTTTATTATTAAGGGACACATTTATTGTTTAAATAATGTCGAATAAATAAAGAATACTTGACAAAGTACTAGTACCAACAACCTTGAAATTTAAAAAATAAAGATCACAAAATGAACAAAATAACCTTCTTTATTCAATATTGTGATATATATATATATATATATTAAATTCCGTTCAAATGACGGTACAACAAAATGTATTATTTATACAAACAATACTTAGTAATTAACAATAACTGAAAAAGAGTCCTTATGCCTAAAACTTCAACCGGATTCCCACCTCCCATATAGATGAATCTCTCATCTTTACTGGGTCTTCGGTAACTCAGGCAATCCTACACAAACATACTTATGTGAGTTGTTGCACCAAAATCAACCACCATGTATATGTAGGGATTGAAACCAAATTTAGCCTTAATACAATACAAACAAGACCAAATGACATACCTTTCTTAGCACGCCAAGCGTGATACTTAGGGCAGTCGAACTTCATGTGTATAAGGTCCTTGCAAAAGAAGCATTTATTTTTTTTATGATCATTGGATGATCCCTTACGCTTCTTTTTACTTGCAACCGCAATGTCCTTCCCTTTTCTTTTTGTCCCGTGAGAAGAGGTAGATGCCAAACATCCCTCAATCATATCAAAGAATGTTTTAGCATCAACGTCCTTGGAGACACCGGTCAAAATGGTCTCCGGGACAACTATATTCATGATCATTAGGCTCACACGGTTGGAGCGTTTCCACTTCTCCTCATTTAAGCAATCTTCTTGAGTGCTTTCACTAGAGAGAGGAAGAAGAAACGGTTCCCTTAATGCATGATCTATGTCCATATAGCCTAAGATCATCATCAATTTATTTTTTCAAGTTTTAAAATTAGTCCCATTTAGCATCGGTACTGTACTCATAGCAGTTATTATGGACGAAGCAATAAGTAAATCTGTTGGGTTTTGAGAACAAAAAGAATGAAAACAAAAACATGAATAAGAAACTACAAAATGAAAAAAATGATTAATTATATCAACGAAATCCATCAATAAGACAATCAACATGACATCAAAACTAATCTTTAGATTGCGAGTTGACTCATAAATGATTGCCTTAGGTAACAAGTAATTTGAACTTATATTTTAATAAATACTTAATCTTCCTTTGGGCCGACATAAGTACATAAGAAAATATCCTAATGTTCATTTTATTTGTTACCACATGAATGCCTAAGTTTAGTCAAATGTCAAGATCTTCTTTGGAAAATTCAAGTCATTCACATATTAACTTAAACATCCAACACTTTACAATTTAAGGGTTTAAATAACGTAAATCACTTAGGCGACAATATTATTTAAACAATGAATAAAATTGTCAAAGCATATAATTAATCATAACTTTTTAGGTTTGAAATAATGTAGGTTTTGTTCCAAGGAAAAAACAAAATAGTGCAAAACTTAGAAAAATCCAAAACCTGTGAACAGTAACTGCTCGGCCGCTCTAAACAAAACGCTCGACCGAGTCATATGATGTGCTCGGCCGAGCACCTTTAATCAGAATGTTTTGGTCAATTTGTCACATTATGCTCGGCCGCTCTAAACAAAATGCTCGGCCGAGCACCTTAATCAGAAACAATTGCCTTATGCCATTTTGGCGCCTGTTCATGTGCTCGGCCGAGCAGATCCCAAGACTCGGCCGAGCAGTTCGCGCCTTTTCATACGCTCGGCCGCTCTAAACAAAGGACTCGGCCGAGCAAGACGATTTCTGCACTTCTGAATTTTGTTCAAACTTTCCCAAAATAAATGAATTGCAAGTAGACCCACATGGTATGTCCTTAAAACATAAAACCACGTTATATAGGGATAATCTTGCTTTAAAATTTAGTGGAATCAAGTGAGTAGATTCACATGGTATGCACTTAGACATAAAACAATGTTATGAAGGGATAGTCTCACAAGAACCATTTTTAAATAACAAAACTTTCAAACCTTTTCTGAATTTTAGATGATGATTATCAGTGCTCTATGAACGAATTAGAGTCCCTAATCAACATCAAATACCTTAAGATTCAACAGGGAAAATGAATCATAGTTAAAGCATAAAGCTTTTCTTAAAACAAGAACTCAAACTTAAACTAAAGATGAGCGGGGCTCTGATACCAATTGTTGGAACAATTTTAATCCCTGAATGCCACACTCACTTTAGAATAGGATTAAGGAAGAGATGAAGCGGAAGCGATAAAATATATATACCTGTTGAATCCATGGATGATGTAGGGAGAAATGAAGAACAAGAAGAAGAACAAAATAGGGAGAGTGTTCTTCTAAGTGATAATGTCTCTTTTCCTCTCAATGTCTTCTAACAATATGAAGATAAATTTAGATGAGAAAGCAAGAATTCATTAGTCTCTAAGGGTTGATGGAACACCCTTTATATAGGAGACTTGGTGACATTTCACTTAGGGACCACACCCTTTCATGATAAGTGATATTATATTACCCTTTTGTCCATCACAATTAGGTAATTATATATCCAGGAATTCTACACATTTCATTATAAACTATACTTTATAATTAACATTATAATCATAATTTTATGAATGGAAGTCTAAATGACTTGTGTTGCAAGCCATGTCCTTACAAGTAGCCCTCCGGGGCATAGCTGAGTTGGTAAAGGAGGCAACATTGCTGGGCTTGCAACCCAAGGGTGTGGAGTTTGAACCCTGGCACGAGCAACCGTAATGCTTTGGAGAGAGCTCCCTTTGGGCCAGGAGTATAAGGGGCGTTGCTACCCTGATCATCTCAGGCACATCCCACAATTTACCTCCGCCAGTCAATGAGGGGCCGGAGGCTGGTGATCCAGGGCTAGTTCGACGGAGCTGGACCGAGCAACCGTAAATCAGGCGAAGCTGGAACCTGGTATAAAAAAAAAGAAGAAGAAGAAGGCGCAGTATTGGAAAGACGAAACTCGAACAAGAAGATAAGGTCACAGCTCACACGTGAGGGAATGTAGAATTTATTCAAAAACAACCGGAATGGAATACAGCTATTAGCCTAGCTGTGAACGCAATTAAAATACTCCTGCTTAAATTAATGAATGACCATGCCTTCCCACGGAATTTCATGGATTTAATTCCATGTTGTGACTTGTCACACATGCAACAATTGATACATACTTCCTCCTACTCAAAAAATGGATGAGTTCAAGAATTAAGGAATATGTGATGTGTTGTGAGTGTTGATAGTCGGGTAGGAGAGAGAAAGTGGGGTAGAGAAGAGTTAGTGGATAATTGTTGTGAGTATGACATGTATGATCCACTTTTCATTTTAGGATTTTTGACTTTTAAAATGAGACGCCCTTTTAGAAAATTTTTGACTCTTTAAATGAGACAGAGTGAGTATTTAATAGTATTACCACTGACGTTAAGCTTTAAACCCTAAATTCTAAACATTGAACCAAAAACCTAAACCTTAGACCCTATAAAAACAAGTAGTACTTTTAATAACTTATTAAAGAACTAGTTTTTCCCAAAACTTTCCTTTTTTTTTTTTTTTTTTTTACTCATAATCTCTAAAGGAGGGAGTACAATATTGTGAAATGAGTAATGTTCAACAAAAGAAGAATATTCCATTTAGAAATCCATGTAATGAGAATATTATGGGACTATAAAAATAGATTAACTTTATTAGATTATATGATCAAATATTTAAATATGGTCACGAATTAGTGATATAGTGTCATAAAATGCTCTTTTTTTTTTAAAAAAAAAAAAAAAAGGGGAAAGAAAATTAAACACGAGTGATATAAGGGAGGTGGGCTTTGTCTTTAACCACCGACCATGATAAAGTGGAAGAGCAGTAGACCCGCACTGTGGCCCGCCATGCTCTCACCCATTGACCATACTTCCAAAATTCTAACTCTATTTTTTTTCCTTTCTTAAAAGAGCTCTATGTTTAATTTTGATTATCATTTATAAAAGTTACAAAATTTGTTTAGAGGAAGCAAGCGACATGTAAATACGGACAAGTTGTATGGTAGACCGTTTAATGATTTGTCAGGATATAACAAATTGAGTGACGATATTTTATTGATTGCATTGTGAACCCGCCACACTCTAATTAAAAACACCAATAAATTTTTAAAACATCATTTTATGAGTTTTTTTTGGTGACTTTATATTTACCCTTCTAAACCCCACCTCAGGATGTAGATGCATGGAGATGGCTAGTGGTGAAGCACGCTGAAGGCATAGGGTCATTCGACTCTTTTTACTTTAGAAAATTGTGATTGTTGGAACCCTGTTGTTCGGGATTAGCGAGCACATTTTCTCTATCCATATTACTTTAGGCCTATTTCCTGAAAAATGAGTTTTTGAAAAATCGTGTTTTTAAATAAACGTTCGGTGACATTCTTGTAAATAATTGAAACATATTGCTCAAACAAGATGGCAAAAAATAACGAATGTGCTTCAAATCATTTCCAAAATGCTTTATTATTGATGTATAGAACCTTTTGAGATTGAATCCAGAAGGTTTCTTGGCCATGACTTTCAAATATGCTTGAAAATCATATCCAAAATCGTTTGAGAAGTTATGATAATTTACAAAAATACCACCGTGCGTTTCTAAAAGAAGTTCCACATATTTACAAAAATGTCACCGCGCTTTTTGAAAACACGTTTTTCCTTGGTGTCAGGAAAAACTCGTTTAATTCTTTGTTACTTTAGTAAAATCTGATTTGTTAGTAAATCAGATCGAACAAGATGGCAGAAAATAACAAATGCAAATCGACAAAACAAGAACACATACGTGGTTCACATCCAACCTATTGGCTACATCTACGGGCAAAAAGAGAACATATATTATTAATATGGCCAGAGAAACAATTACAAAAGATCACACTAATCTACTTAGCACGAATTTTGATCACAAAATTCCTTACTGTGCAAACCCAAGATTTAGGATTATTGATCTCTCTTACTTTTTTTTTGTGTGTGTCGTGGAGGCCACTAGTATTTATACTGTAGAGTCCTAATTAACCCTGAAGACACAATGAGTAGATAATATGAATCCCTAAAAGATCCTCTTTATTCCACGCAAAGATCTGCTGACGCGGCTGATTTTACCGCTGGGCACGACTCGTGTTGGTGGGTACGAGTCGTTCTCAACCCCATCCACTCGGACTGAATAGAACGCGCACGACTGGTACTCGAACTGACAGGCTGGTCCGACTCGGACTCCACAGTCCGAGTCATTTTGGCCCGCATCTTCAGCTTTTCTTCGTCTTCTTAAATTTCTGACTTTATATTTCAAAGTCATGTCCACATATCAATTCTGGAATGTGTTGATTATTGTTTATAGTCTGAGATATTTTAAACCACTTAATAACCTGTATTTTATCTCCATTAACAACACTTTTCTCTTCCCTTTGGCTTGTAAACACAACTAATAACTAATGCATCGATAGTGAACCACATAAATTTGTTCGTATTTTATTTATGTTTATTATTTGTTTTATTTTTTTGTTCATGTTTTCCAGCCCGTTACAACTTTTATTTTAGTATTTAAAAATTTTAAAAATATTAAATACTCCCTCCATCCCACCCGAAATAGGATTTTGGTAAACTTGACTTTACTTTGACCAAGTCTTTTGAAGAAAATATAATAATCCAAATAAAAATTTAAAAATTGTTATTGTACCACAATTAATAATACTCGCAATAACAATTTTTAAATTTATATTAGGACAATTTTTTCTTATTTAAATTACATGGTCAAAGTATAAAAAAAGCTACCAAAATCTTATTTCAGGCGGGACAAGGGGAGTATATATGTGTGTATATATATATATATATATATATATATACATATATACATATATATATATATATATGTACATATATATATATATATAGGGTCGCGCTCCTGTGAGAACCATTTTAAATGAGAACCGTGAGAACAATCATAACCGTTTGATTAAATACAAAATCAAGGGTACAGATTATAGATACATTGAATACACTTGGATATATTAGCTAATTTTCAAAAATACAATTGGATACATTAGTTTTTAACCTACTGTATCCAAGTGCAACACTTGGATACAGTACTTGTTTAGCTACTGTATCCAAGTGCAATATCAAAATTTATGTATTGTATCCAAGTGTATCCAATTTATCTATAATCTGGACCCTTGATTTTGATTATAATTTAATGGTTATGCTTGGTTCTCACGCAATTGCGGCTCTTATTTGAGCACTTACCTATATATATATATATGAAATTAACACGAGAAAAAAATGTTATGGTTATGATAAATGGGATATAATTTACAAGTGAAACCCACAATTTAATTGTATAAATATGAAAAGTAAGGTGCGACAAATAATAATAATAATAATAATAATAATAATAATAATAATAATAATAATAATAATAATAATAATAATAATAATAATAATAATAATATAATGTTGGGTTAATGCCTATGAATTTGGGACGCCAAGTTAATGGATTAAACAACAGTGAAAATCTCGCAATTCCTAGGCAAAGCAGAGCTAGGTCCGGGCGCACCAGGCATAAGACCCGGGCGGACCAAAGGGGGTCCGGGCGCGCTAGACTGAAGACCCAGGCGGACCTAGGCGAGAGGCGAATCGGAAATCTTATGTCGGAAATTCTGCATGATAGAGAGGAGTAGATCCGGGCGGACCTTAGTAGGTACCCGGGCGGACCAAGGCAAAGGGTCCGATCGGACCAAGGTCTATACCCGCCCGGACCAGGTCTCCAGAATCCAGTTTCGTGCAGTTTTCTGCAGTTCCGCAAAAGGGAAGGTTTTCAAGTCAGTTTCGTACTAGAATTCCAAGTTCCTATCAAACTTTGAGATAGACTTTACTGGTATAAATAAAGGCCATTAGTTTAGATCAAAGTAGTTGTTTTGTCTCAGATAAATTATTAGAGTGCTTAGAGAAGGTCTGTAATTCTACAGTTACACAGTCAGGAATTATTATGATCAATAATTCGTGTAACAGTAATAATGTGATCCTTTGTAATCGTTTCTCCAGATTGATAATAATATTCTCTCCCCTCCCCGTGGACGTAGCCAAGTTGGTGAACCACGTAAATCTGTGTTCTTGTGATTGCTTGCTTTACTTATCAAGTCTTGTTACTGCTCTAACAAGTGGTATCAGAGCTCTGGTTGTTCCAGAGCTTTGGTTCGTGGTTGGAGGTTCAGGGATTCCGCTGCAGAGAACAAGAAGATGGGTCAAGGAGCAGATTCGATCGACAAGTTCAATGGGAAGAATAGTTTTTTTCTCTGGCAGATCAAGATGAAGGCTTTGTTTATAGACAAAGATTTATGGGAACCGTTGGAGATTGCAATCAGGGATCGCAAGGATCTCAAGGGTAAGACAGTCACCACAGAAGCTACCGCAGAACAGTCAGAGAAGGACAAGCAAGCAACAACAAAGGAGGCGGCAGCATTGAAGAAGTTAGATCAGAAGGCTCATGCCAAGATCATCAGACAGTTGGATGATGAGATCCTAACCAATGTTGCAGGAACGGACTCCGGAAGCGATCTTTGGTTAATGTTGGAAGACATGTACATGACACGTTCATTGACCAACAAGTTATACCTAAAGAAGAAGTTGTATGATTGCCGTATAATTGAAGGTACGCCCATAAATGATCATCTTGACAGGTTTACTTCTGCATTACTTGAACTACGTAATATAGGAGTAGTTGTGGAAGACGAGGATGCAGCCTTGCAACTTTTAGTATCTTTACCTATGTCTTATGAACATTACGTCGATTCGTGCATAAATCGTAAAGATGGTATCTCTCTAGAGGAAGTGAAAACTTCTCTCAAGACGAGGGAGTTGCACCGAAAGGCGAGTGGGAATGAGGCATGTACCCAGTCATCAGGTTTAGTTACTAGTAGTAGTAACAACATGGGTTCTAGTGGGAAGAAGAACAATAAAGCTAATTCTTCACACAAGAAGGGTCCGAAGCCTATCTCAAATTCTGTTAGGAACTTGGAATCCTAGTCTAAAACTGACTCGAAATCCTTCCTTCTGCGAAACTGCACTTCGTCCGAAATCCTGATGCAATTTGGTCTCTGGTCCGCCCGGGTTACTACCTTGGTCCGCCCGGATCTGACCTGGTCCGGTCGGATCCCATTACTGCACCCGCCCGGATCCCCAATTGCTAATTTCCGACTTAAGATTTCCGATTTGCCTCATTGCCTAGGTCCGATCGGGTCTTCACCTAGGTGCGCCCGAACCTCATTGATCCGCCCGAGTCCTTTAGCCTGGTGCGCCCGGACCTGCTGTACTCTGTCTAGGAATTGCGAAATCTTCTGTTGTTTAATCCTTTAACTTAGCGTCCCAAATTCAAAGGCATTAACCCAACAGAAACAATGTTGTTGTTACTTCATTGAAGCATATCTTTATCTGTTTATTCATGGTAAATGTATAATCAGACCTACATTCTCAAGCTTCTTAAATGATGTCGTTCTTGATCCCCTCTGTTGGTCTCAAAGACACAACAAGGGTATGAAAAGAGGCTAGAGGGGGGGGGGGGTGAATAGCCTATTTAAAATTATCAACCCTTTTTCAAAATTCAACGTTATGCTTACTTTAGAATTTTATGGTCAAGTAAAAACCACTAGTTCAAAGTAAAATACACAGCGGAAGTTTTTGATAAAAACGAGGTAGAGTTGGTTTTGAAGTTAAAACGATTAGGTAAGCAAATAGTATGGTCAGCTATATTGCGGTTGGCAATATTGCGGTCGACAAAGATAGAGTAAATTGAGAGGTTCTATTTGTGGTAGGCAATTGCTGCAGTCAGCGATATTGCGGTAGGTAACCTTGCGGTCGGAGGTTTGCGGTAAGCAAGGTTACTGATAAGGTAGGTTGAAGATGAAGGTTTGTGTCTGAGAGTTTTGGCAAAAGATAAGTAGTCAGAAGTAGTAACTAAAGCAATAGGCAAGCAACAAACACAATTCACAGAAGTTTGAATATCTGTAAAGATCAACACACTAAACGACAAACAAAATTAATATGAACAATAAAACAATTGCAGAAAGTAAATTTGCAGAAGTAAATGACACGATGATTTGGAAAGGTTCGATCTGTTAAAAGATCTACGTCCTTTACCAAGATGGTCACTCTTGGATTTTGAATGGAGGTTATATTGATTCTTCTTGAGTACAAATTACAAAGATGAAGTATTGAATCAACACTTACTTTCTATGAAGAACGAATCCTAGACTTAGACCAGTATATCCCTAATGATGCAATCTATGTGATTGATCAATCGGGGTGTGTGTGTGTAAAAATCAATAGCTCTATGTAATCTATACGATTGAGACCCTAATGAATCTTTAAGTGTTGCTGGGCTTGAGATTTGATGTCTTGAAGGTTTGCTGAGGATCTTTGAAGATTTGAAGGCGAAGTCTTGAAGATTCAAATGATTCTGGAAATCTTGAGTATGATCTTCAATCACCAAGAATTTCGACAGCAATTTCTCTCTTTGAATCTCAGCACAATTTCAATGAAGAAAGTAAGGGCTATTTATAGCCTTGGGTGAGAGAGATAGCTGTTAGAAGATGATGAGCTGGAGCATTCTGATTGGAGCTCACATATTTGTCTTGTAGTTGCAGAAGTTAGTGGTCCAGATGTACTATCTTGTACGACCAAATTCAAATTCGAATTTACAACGTTTAAATCAAACTTGACTTCACTTGGATTTGCGGTAGCTTAGTCTGCGGTCGGCAAATTATTTGCGGTCACCATGACCGTGCGATCGACTAGTGCGGTAGCCTATAGTGCGGTCGCCTAGGTTGAGGTAAGCAGACTTAGCCAATTTCACCACAGTCTTCAGCAGCAGCATATCTTCAAAAATTGAGGGGCTGATCTTCTAAGCGTAGCTAAATTAAAAATGGACTTAACTAATGAAGTCATAAAACTTCTTACAATAATACCTAAAGTCCATAAAAGGTAAAATAAGGTTATGGGATCAATCAAATCTAGGTAATAGGAGTGGTTTATAATATGCATACCCAACACCCTCCTCCGGCACGACCACCTGCTCCATTGTATATTTAAAAAACTTGACAAATATTCTTGTTGGGAATCAAGCCTTGAATCGAAAATAGGAAAACTGGGCGAAATACCTACGCGCACACTTAATTTAAGCACGCACATAGTATTTTCAGGTCTTTTGTGCACACGTACGCTAGAGGGCGCACATAGGAGGACAATGGTTTTGTGCGTGTGCATTGGGGGTAGGGTTGTGCGCCTGTGCACACTCCCCATGCGCGAGCATACCTTCGACAATAATTGCTGGGTTGCTACATAATATCAAGCGTTGTTGATAGCATATATATGCTCACTCGCATCGTCATAGTTTTTATATCAATCACGTTCGTCTTCAACAATCATATTATGCATATGAAGTTGAGGTTTTGAGTGGTGGGAGTAGTTTTGGTAGTTGTTTCGGCGGTAATATGAAAATTGGATCGATAGCCAGCATTTCCTAGAGCCAAACTTGATTAGAATCATTTCCAAAATTGATTTCGAAATTATCTATATATATATATATTTATATATATTTTTTTTTTGCTTAAGCTTAGAGAGAGAGAGTTTTGAAGAAGAGACATGAATAATATAATATTGAGCTCTATTTATAGGGAAAATAAAATTATAATCGTTTTGACATTTAGCATAACGACGTCGTTTTGGATAAATCAAAATTTAAAAATAAACATTTAATTCGTTTTCGGTTCACTCACAGTTTCGCTCAAAGGTTTGAGTGAAAATCCGCTCACCATTACAGAATTTAAGCGAATTTTCGCTCACCATTGCACATGATCTAACAACAAAAAACAATTAAGAAAGTGAGAAAAATATCATTATTATCAGAGATAGGTCAAGATTGAGAGATACTTTTGCGTAAATATGTTTTGACCAAACATTGATATCGATCCAATATTCTAGTGAATTTCTAAAAATTATAATTGATAATTCATTAAATAATTTATCAATAACAACTTTTAGAATTTCATAGTGATCATTATATTGACAATCTTTTAAGTCATTAGAGGTCGGTCCATCATAAAAGACGGAGTTTGTCAAATTCAAATTATGGCGGTTCCAAGATTAATATCAACAGAAGATATTAATCAACCAGTACGATCTCGATCTCGATCCCAACCTAGCTTGCTAATCATCATAATTAGCAAGTAAAACTTGCTTGAAAGAAAATGGTTGATAAAATGTCATCTTCTTTAATTAATTTGTCATGTAGAAGCTAAAAATAGGGTTGTTTGGTTTCTATCACCAACAACAACCATATTATGTTGTGTAGATGGATCTGATCTTACTACACTCTTTACATGAAATGATTACATGTATGGCCATGGAAGTTGACCCAAAATCTAAAGAGATTGGCTAATGAAAGAGTAGATCATGAGATTGTAATAGTCTTCTTCCTCAAGATTAACGGTTCAAGTATCTCAAATATAGCTATATTTTAACAAACTTGTTTGTAGACATTTACATCAATTACAACATTACCCTCCACCAATTTATGGCTAGAATTATGTTTAGCGAACTGATTGGAGAAGGGACTTCGAACTGCTTCTTTCATACATGTTACTATTAACAAATTAAGTGTTGAGATTTTATTGGTCACATATTGAACCCTTATCGGCTTAATTAATCTCGATTATTGATCAACAAACAAGGGGCGTGACACTAATGGAATGTGATTTTTTGCTATTTGTAGTTTTTTTTTTTTTTTGGATGAGCCAAATAGGTAAGTTAGATTTTTATTTTATGTTTTTGTCAAAAGAGGTATCAATGTAGTATAATCATAAGCATGAACAAAGTCAAATCTCACATTGACATATTCTAGTGATCATTTGCCTAAGAGAAGAAAAATAACCAGTTAACTAATTTCTATCATGGGTAAAATAGGAAACAAAAAGAAGGTCCATATCAAGAGTTTGACAACATTAATAGGAAGGAAGTCAAATCAAGTAAAGTTGACTTTTTAACAACACTCTATAGTAGAGCAACTGGACCACATTTGGTGAATGCCATTTTAAGAGAAATCTTCATGCTTCAAATATAGTATTCTTTCAGTTCCCGGAAAGATAATCTCATTTTAATTTTTAATGGTTAATAAAAATCAACTTTGACCAATCATTGGTGACGATCTAAGTGAAATTATAAAATTTATAATTGATAAATCATTAAGTGATTATCAATAACAATTTGGTCAAAATTTATTTTTGTTAACCATAAAAAATCAAAATGAGACTATCATTTCGGGACAGAGGGAGATTATAATTTAATCAAAATCACCTACTGAACCAAACACGGCCTTATCATGAAATGCATGCCTATAAATACAAACCTTCAAATTGTTTCAAAATCATTGCATTCCCAAAAAGTATCTCATTTTCCTCTTAAAAAAACAAACATGGCAATTTCACCACTTCCATTGGCTGCCATTCTCTTTTTCTTATGCTCTGTTTGGTTGGTTCCTGAAATAGCCACTGCAAAACATTCTGGCATTACAAGGCACTATACGTTCAATGTAAGTCCATTTTTTTTTTTTAATGACATTATTTTTAACATTTATACTATATAAGTTCAAAACATGCTCATTTTTGTTAATCTTTTTTAGATACGGTTGAAAAACATAACGAGGTTATGTCAAACAAAGAGCATCATAACAGTTAACGGTAAATTTCCCGGGCCTCGTATTATTGCTCGCGAAGGTGATCGTCTGGTCATTAAGGTCGTTAATCGTGTCTCGAACAATATCAGCATTCATTGGTATGTATTATTAGCCCTCTTCCTTACCATTTTATGGCTGCAAAACTTACCCTTATCAGTATTAAAATTATTTTTCTTGAATTAATTCTTTGATTGAGGACAGGCATGGAATTAGACAACTTCAGAGTGGATGGGCTGATGGGCCTGCATATGTAACACAATGCCCAATCCAAATGGGCCAGACTTATGTGTACAACTTCACCATTATTGGGCAAAGAGGAACATTATGGTATCATGCCCATATTTCATGGATTAGGTCAACTCTTTATGGCCCACTTGTCATCCTACCCAAGCATAATGTTTCTTATCCATTTGCCAAGCCACATAAGGAAATCCCAATCATGTTTGGTATTTAACTTCAACTCCCTTTTTAACTTCTTTTGATTTGATTTAAAATCGTTGTAGCGACAAATTTGCTGCTGGGCTCAACAGTTGGTTGGTGTGGGTAGATGCCACATCAGCTCTCGTTTCCATATGGGCGACAAAGATTAAATGCGATAAAAGAGTGGTTGACAATTTAATCATTATAGCTTATATTTATAAATAATATTATCCGTTGTAATATAACATAAATTTACTGCTGCATCAGTTTAGTTTCCATATACTCTAATTCTATTTTGGGTGTCTTATTTTAAACTTTAAAATCTAAAAAAAAAAAAAGTTTTTTATGCTCTTTATTTGTGGGCCCACAAATTGTAAGTTTCATTGGAAATGAAAGTAGAGTTCGTTCGGCACTAACTATTCTCTACCCTACTTTCTCTCTTTCTTACCAAACCATCTACACTCACAACACATCACATTTCTTAATTCTTGAACCCAATTTTTTTGAAGTTTAAATTGGGACGGAGACTCAAACATCTTCAGCTCATTAATTGACATGGCCCATCAATTGATTGAATTGCAGGAGAGTGGTGGAAAGCAGATACGGAAGCAGTAATTAACCAGGCCCTTCAGACTGGAGCTGGGCCGAATGTGTCTGATTCTTATACATTTAATGGGCTACCCGGCCCATCAAACAATTGTTCTGCAAATGGTATTTAACTTTACATAAAAAGAGGGAATTCCTTTTTACACCCTATGATGACTTTAAATGTTCATTCTTAGATGTTTGTAACATATGTGCAGAAACATATAAGCTAAAGGTGAAGCCCGGAAAGACATATCTCCTTCGTTTGATCAACGCTGCAGTCAATGATGATTTGTTTTTCAACATCGCAAACCATACATTCACAGTCGTAGATGCAGATGCAGTATACGTGAAGCCATTTATAACAGATACTCTTCTGATCGCACCCGGGCAAACCAGTAATGTTCTCCTTAAAACGAAAAATATTTCAAATGGCACTTTTCTAATGGCGGCCCGACCATACTCAACTGCCCGCCAAGGAACTTTTGATAATACAACCCTAGTTGGGATTCTCGAGTACGGAAACTCAAATGCTTCCATCAAAGGCCTCCCTATGCCAACCCTACCCGCCATTAATGCAACCGCTTTTGTAACCAACTTTACTAATAAGTTTCGCAGTTTGGCGAGTGCTCAATATCCGGCTAATGTTCCTCAAACGGTTCAAAAACGCTTCTTCTTTACCGTGGGTCTAGGCACTAACCCGTGCCCGAAAAACCAAACATGTCAAGGGCCTAATGGCACAAAATTTGCAGCCACGGTTAACAACATTTCATTTACCATGCCAACCACAGCCCTCCTTCAAGCCCATTTCTTCGGGCGGTCAAATGGGGTCTACACCACGGATTTTCCTAGTGTGCCAATTAACCAATTTAATTATACGGGCACTCCGCCGAATAATACTATGGTGGCTAATGGCACAAAAGCGGTGGTGCTACCTTATAACACTAGTGTGGAGCTAGTGTTGCAAGACACTAGCATTTTGGGTGCCGAAAGCCACCCTCTCCATCTCCATGGATTTAACTTTTTTGTCATAGGCCAAGGGTTTGGAAACTTTAATTCTACTAAGGACCCTGCAAATTTTAATCTCGTTGACCCGGTCGAAAGAAATACGGTTGGAATCCCCTCTGGTGGATGGGTAGCCATCCGTTTCCTAGCTGATAACCCTGGTAAGCAATTTTTTTTTCTCCATAATTACGAGAAATTGTTTGATGAAACTGTTACATCACGTCATTTTATTTAAACTGTTTTTACCGATTTGTGACGTAACAATATAGGTGTATGGTTTATGCATTGTCACTTTGAGGTGCACTTTAGCTGGGGATTGAAGATGGCATGGATAGTTATGGACGGGAAGTTGCCTAATCAGAAGCTGCCACCTCCGCCATCGGATCTTCCGCAATGTTGATCTCTCACCATTGTTGACTGGCCATGACTATTTCAACTCGCTTTTATCGTTAATTATATACAATGAATTTTTTTTGGGCTTGCTTTTCGATTAGTTTAGGTTTCAAATTTCTGTTAACGGGATGGCGTTAACCATCTGGCCTATTTCGGTTTTTGTTGAAGATCAAATGTATTGGTATTGTCGAAAGTTTTGTATGTGATTGAAGGCTCTGTTGAGGGTCGATAATAAAATTTTATTTTGTGCCATAATAAATGTTGCATTTTTTTTTTTTTTTTTCATTTTTATCAAAATAAATGTTTCATTTCTTGATAAGAATATAGTTTCTGTTTAAGTTTAACATGGTCAAAACAATATACAAACAAGTAGGTACATATCTTAAGAATTTACCAAATAAGCTGTGTGGGCACCAAAGAGCTTTTATAGCTCAGTGGTATGTGTGAGTGAGTTTAAAGGCCTTCCTTAGGGGAGGTCCTGGGTTCCTGCGGGAAGTGTGGAGAACCTTAGTTACTATGCCCCTCCCCGCTTTAAGGTTCTTACTTTTTTTTTTGGTCTGTCTCAATTTAAAGTTCTTACTTTACTTTATTACCTAAAATGGAAAATGAGATCCACTTGTCATTCTCACAATAAAAACTCTCTATGATAAATTTAATAAAGGAAGAAGAAGAATACCAAGGAAAAATGGTTTTCATATTCATTGTATATGTCGGCTAAGTACAAGAGGGAGTAATATATACAACTAACAACCCTAACTAGCTAACTATGGAAAAGAGATAAAATAGGTAATGCTATATACAAAATAACCTAACCAAATCTCCTAGCATATTTGACAATGGCAACCGAATATGTGGAGATATTCGGATATCAATTCCTTCACTCCCCCTCAAGTTGGCGCATGAAGATCACGAATGCCCAACTTGCCAGCTAAAAACTGAAAACGTACTGCTCCAAGTGCCTTTGTAAACAAGTCAGCAACTTGATCGGTTGTTGATATTTTGCATGGAAGGACGTCTTTGGACTCAACTCTTTCACGAACAAAAAAACAATCCATTTCAACATGCTTCGTTCTTTCGTGAAAGACCGGGTTGTTTGCAATGTGACATGCAGCTTGGTTATCGCAATGCAAAGGTGTAGCCTCTAACTGTGGCGCCTCAAGATCCTTTAAGAGCCATCGTAGCTAGATTATCTCACTCACGGTAGTAGCCATAGCTCGATACTCGGCTTTAGCAGACGATCGTGACACTACAGACTGTTTCTTCGTCCTCCAAGAGATCGGTGCCCCTCCGAGCAAAATAAAATAACCTGTACATGATCTACGCGTCATTGGACATGCCCCCAATCTACGTCACAGTAGGCCGTAAGTTTCAGCTCTCCACTAACAGGAATAAACAATCCTTGTCCAGCTGTACCCTTCAGGAAACGCATGATGCGTATGGCTGCAGTCAGATGTGTCTGTCGAGGGGCTGTTATGAATTGACTCAATCTATTAACAGAAAACTGAATGTCTGGACATGTAACAGTTAAATAGAGCAATCTCCCTATTAGTCGACGGTATTGCGATGCATCCACATAAGGGCTATCATCTTCCGTACTGAATTTCAGATTTTGCTCCATCGGAAAATCACTAGGCCGTCCTCCTTGGAATCCGCTCTCCTCAAGTATGTCTAGTGTATACTTGCGCTGGCTCAAAACCATTCCTTCAGGTGACCGTGCCACTTCAATACCTAAGAAGTATTTTATTGGCCCTAAATCCTTTATGCTGAAAAGGTCATCCAAGTGTTTCTTTACATCTGCTATCTTCAAGTGATCATTACCCACAAGTAAAACGTCGTCTACATTGATTAAGGCTTCCACATAGGTTGATCCTTGCTTGAAGATAAAAAGCGAATGATCGGCACTTGATTGCCGAAAACCAATAGTGAGGAGGGCTTTGGTGAACTTGTGATACCAAACCAAGACTAATTTGTACCAGAAAACACAAAGGAAACTAAAAATAAAGAACCCAACAAACAACGCATTGTGAAAAGACTTCAAACTATACTAATTCAACTTCGACAACACCACAGTCAAAACTCATACTCCCTCCGTCCCGAAATGAGAGTCCCATTTCCCCTTTTTGTTTGTCCAGAAAGTTAGTCTCATTTCCAAAATTAAGCTTCAAAATACTACCTCCGTCCCAAATTGATAGTCCCATTTGGCTTTCCAAAAATTTGAAGGTTACATTATAAATTTTAAATTGCATACCCTTGTCTCCCCTTCCTTTGCGAATCCTTGTGGAATTTTCATATACACATCTTCAACCAAGTCTCCATGGAGAAACGCATTATTCACGTCAAGTTGGTGAGCATGCCAATTGTTCTTGACGGCGACTGTGAGCAAACTACGCATGGTGACCAACTTGGCAACAGGCGCAAAGGTCTCGTGAAAATCAATTCCTTCCACTTGTGTGAAACCCTTTGCCACCAACCGAGCCTTATACCGTTCTATTTCTCCATTTGGCTTATACTTTACCTTATAAACCCACTTGGAATCAACGGCTTTCTTTCCTGGGGGTAATGCCTCAAGAGTCCACGTACCATTTGCTTCTAAAGCCTCAATCTCTCGTTTCATTGCATCACGCCATTGTTGATTTTTAACAGCATGATGATAATACTTAGGCTCATCACGAGAAGTGATGGCCGCAAGAAATGCCTTATGATTAGAAAAAAAAACGATCATAAGAGACATAGTTAGAGAGTGGATATACCTTCGAGGTTACTGAGTTGGAACTGGGAGGCGGATGGTCTATGGAACCGGGTAAGTCGACAACAAACTCCTGAAGATGTTTAGGCTGATGTCTTTGACGTTCACTTCGTCTGCTTGGTTCTGGTGCCAGTTGTTCGACGACCTGTTCAGCAGATGATGGCACAGCTAGTTCGGCAACTGTCTGATCAACTGGCTGTTCATGTTCTGGTGCTGCAGAGTCCAGTTATGTGTACAGCTGTTCCCTGTTAACTGCCTGATCAACTGACTGCTCAAGTGGCTGCTGCTGCTCCAGTTCCACAACTTCTTCCTCACATTCTTTGTCCCTGCTATTACTCAAAGGAGATACGCCTACTTCTGGACTGATTCCTTTAAAAGGAAATATGTTTTCCACAAATTTAACATCAGGGGACGTATAAACCACTTTAGAGTCCAAATCAAAAACCCTATAACCCTTTTATGAGTAAGGATACCCAACAAAAACACAAGGTCTCCCCCTTACATCAAACTTGTCTCCCCCTTTCTTATTATTCTTGGCATAAGCCAAACATCTAAAAACACGAAGATGATCAAGGGAAGGTTTCTTTTGAAGTAAGATCTCATAGGGAGTTTTATTTTTCAAAACTTTGGTAGGCAAGCGATTAATTATATAGGCGGCAGTTAAGACGCATTCCCCCCAAAACTTCTTTGGTAATCCTGCCTCAAATCGAAGGGCTCTAGCCATGTCCAAAATATGACGGTGCTTGCGCTCAACAACTCCATTTTGTTTTGGAGTGTCGGTACAAGATGTCTCAAGGATTATCCCATGATCAACATAGTATCCAAGCATTAATAAGGACTGAAACTCACCCCCATTATCACTCCTAATGCGTTTGACCTTTTTTTCGAATTGGGTGTTGACCATATTGTAAAACATAGTGAGATAATAATGGACTTCATATTTGTGTTTCATCAAGAAAACCCAAACTCCCCGACTAAAGTCATCAACAATGGTAAAAAAATAATGAGCACCCGAAAGAGAAAGAGTTTTATAACCACCCTAAATATCACAATGGAGGAGGTCAAAACAAGACTGAGTTTGGATACTACTAGTCGGAAAAGGGAGTCTCGTCATTTTAGCTCGAATACAAGAATCACAATGATCTTTCCCTTTAACATATTTATTAAAATGTTGAGAATCGAAAACAGAAGCATGTCCCAATCTATTGTGCCATACCCGTGCGTTAACTGTTGCTGCCACTGCTGGTTGAACAACTGTCTGCACGACCGGATGCACAACTGTCTGTTTCTCTGTCACCGGTTCCATGTGATATAGACCATCCTTGCACCTGCCCATTCCGATCAGAGACCTCGAGGCTAAATCCTGTATCACACAAAAATCTGGGAAGAAAGTGAGAGAACAGTTCAAATCTTTGGTTAATCGGCTAACAGACAATAAATTGCATTGAAAATCTGGTATATTCAAAACGTGACGGATATTTAGTCCGTTCGGAGCTGTGAATCGCCGATGCCCTTGACTGGCATTCTATCACCGTTGGGAATTTTTACTGGTGCCTCTATTCTTGTTTTGTCTTGGTTCTTCAACATCGACTCATTGCAAGTTATATGGTCACTTGCCCCTGAGTCAATGATCCAAGTGTCTTCACTCTTCATCTTACCAGATAAATTTACTGTAGGAGGACGCCTTCGCTCGCCTTGCATTTTGTCTGCAAGAAATTGGACCTACTTGGGTTTCTCTGTTCGCAGAGTTGATTGTACACTTGACTGATCAACTGGCTGAACAGATGGTTGCACAACTCATCGGCTGTTGTGTGCCTGGGAATTAGCGGCCTCCACGCCCACCTTTCTGGATGCATTGATTCGTTTCTGGTACTCATCTTTAGAAACGGGATGATGCAATCCTTTGCGTTGCTGGAAAACCGAATTATAACAGGAAGACATTACATTCATCGTGACACTACTATTCTTAGTCATGGCGAGTCTATGCCGAGTTCCTAAAAGAAATGCGAAAGTGATTTAGGAGCGATTTAGGTCAACCTAGATCGACCGTGCTCTTGATACCATGATAAATTTGATAAAGGAAGAAGAAGAATACCAAGGAAAAATGGTTTTCATATTCATTGTATATGTCGTCTAAGTACATGAGGGAGTAATATATACAACTAACAACCCTAACTAGCTAACTATGGAAAAGAGATAAAATAGGTAATGCTATATACAAAATAACCTAACCAAATCTCCTAGCATATCTGACAATGGCAACCGAATATGTGGAGATATTCGGATATCAATTCCTTCACTCTACCCACTTTATCTCTCTTACTTTACTTTTTATACAACATTTACCTTTTCTTAAGCCCCGTGCAAAGTCAAACTAGGAATCTTAAATCGGGATGAAGGGAGTATTAGTAGTTGAGTGGTGTTATGAGTATAAAAAGTATGATGGGATATGTGAGTGGGGTTGGAATTGTGAGTGGAATAGTTGTTGTGAGTATGACAAGTGTGTCCTATTTTATAAAATAATAATATAAACATTCCATTTTTGGAGTGTGAACAATCAAATAGGACACCCAAAATAGCAAAAAGTGAACAGACTAAAAAGACGAAAACAATATTTTGTTTGAGAAACTTGAAAAATCATATTTTTAATAATGAGAAGTTAAATTCTTATTCTTAAACAACTTAGAAATAAATGTAAAAAAAGTTATTTTTGAACAATTGAAAAATCATTTCTCAATTGAGAAATCGAATTCTCATTTGTGAAAAACTAAGAAGCTAATTCTCTATGAATTTCTTAATTGTTTACATTCGAAAAATGTTTGATTTCACTGCACAAAATTATTTTTTTGTTGTCAACTTTTAATAGCTCAACTACAATGGAGGGGAGGTGCTAAAAAGTAGGGGTGGAAATGGTTCGGCTTAGCTCAGTTTGGGGTAATTTAGGAGCCAAACCGCTATACATCGATTTGGAGAAATCCCAAACCGAGCTGAACCACAAAATAGTCCAAACCGAGCTGAGCTAAACCATCACGGTTCGGCTCGGCTCGGTTTGAACCACGGTCTGATTTCACGGTTTAAACCGTGGCTCAAACCGCGGTTTGAACCATACTATACCACTTGAGCCCCAGGATGAAGCTAATGAAACCAAAGGCAAATACTGGTACCACAAAGAGATGTAAATGTCCCCGGCCATATCTTTGTACCACCCAAATAACCATGATGTTACTAATTATTAGTTACCTTATCTTAAATTTTGCAAGAAGGGGTATTATACTACTTGGGTGTTATGGTTTTTGTTTCCAGTTCCATGTTGTTGGGATTCTTCCTGGGAACTACACCAACCAAATAAAAAGAATAGTTGGACATACTGTATTAAGAACAATGTGTATATCTGAGTCATTGTCAATAGACAAACATGGACCACAACAGTTGCCAATGTTTACTAGTTTCAGAATACTACTACTAATATTATCCAGTTCCATTCTTCAACCATGGTTCAGCTCACGGTTCAGCTTAACGGTTCAGCTCTACAGTTCGGCTCGTGGTTCAGCTCGAAACGGTTCGGCTCGGTTCGGCTTGAAGGGTCAAACCGTGAGCCAAACCGAACCGTGTGGTTTACCAATTTTTCAAGCCGAGCTGAACCGCATAATTTTAAAAACCGAGCTAAACAGCACGGTTTGGCTCGGCTCGGTTTCGAACCGCAGTTTGAGCCAAACCATTTCCACCCCTACTAAAAAGCATTACTCTTCTTTTAAGAGAAAGGCAATGTTTTGTGTCATATGAGTCAAAACTCCTTTAACTTCTTTACTAAAATTATGTTTTAGTGTCAAAAAAATTCTTTTTTTAATTTGTTCACAACTAACAACTAAAAAGTCTTGTTTCTCATTGAAAAGTCTTGTTTCTCACTGAAACAACTGAGAGTTGATGCAGTAAAATACTTGAGCAGTCTCTAGAAAATTCTGGAGGATTTTTGTGATAAGTATTCTAGTCTAATTTTCTTAGAAGTCTAAGTGTCAAGAGTCTTAGTATTTTGAAGGTCAGTCTAAGGTTAATTATTGAGTCTTTTCAGTTAGTTTTTGGTCCTATAAATTCCCTTGCTGTATTGAGGAAAGGCAGTCTTGAATAAAAAGCATTTTCAGTCCAAGTAATCAGCTATCTTAGCTTGATTTCCTTAAGTTGTTACTGGTCTAAGATTCTCCTTCAACTCCCTATTTATTCCTTCTTGAAGATCGTAGATTGGCTACGTCAGGTGGTATCAGAGCCTGGTTGTGTTGGGTGTTTCTGCTTGCGATTATGGCTCCTAGGGGAAGACCACGACAACCAGCAGCTGCGCCAACTAATGCCCATGGTGATCCAAGAGAAGAGATGAATGAATTAAGGAGGCAAGTCGAGTTTCTGACCCAGCGATTGGCTCAATTCGAATCCTTACATGAGGAAGAAGAATTTGAGTCAGAAGATACGTTCCAGAATCCATTCCATAGGCGTGCTCGTTACTATGAGCAGCCTATGCGTGTTGATCGGAGATGGGAAGCCAACATCAAGGTTGAAATTCCCGACTTTTTGGGAACCTTGAAGGCTGAGGAGTTCATTGATTGGTTGAACACTGTTGAACGGGTATTTGAATTCAAGGATGTGCCTGATAACAAGAAAGTGAAGCTGGTGGCTATTAAGTTAAAGGGCAGAGCTTCATCTTGGTGGGAACAACTTCAATTAATGCGACAAAGGAGAGGGATGTCAAAAATTACAGATTGGGAAAAGATGAAGAAGAAACTCAAGGAGAATTTCCTTCCATTCAACTATACCCAACTCATGTTCCAGCGTTTACAGAATTTATGACAAGGAAGCAGGTCTGTGGAGGAGTACACAGAAGAATTTTATTAGCTTATATCGCGCAATGATTTGTCGGAAAGTGAAGAACAGCTCGTAGCAAGGTACTTGGCTGGTTTACGCCAAAGTATTCAAGATGTTTTGAATCTGTACACTTTTTGGTCTGTTTCAGAAGCCTATCAGAGAGCATTAGTTGCAGAGAAACAGCAGTCCAGACCTGGATTTCGCCTTGAGAGCTCGCTGAACAAGACTTTTGGCGTGAAACAAGTTGGACAGGGGTCTAAAAATTTTGGGCGTGAAGCTGGAACGTCAAATGTATCAGCTGCAGTGCATGGAAAGCAAGCTGGAGATGTTGCTGGCTCATCAAACCAGAACATTAAGTGCTTTAAATGCGGAGGACTAGGCCACAAGTCTTCAACTCGCAGACGAGAAAGCGGCAAACAGCTTATGATTGACAACGAGGGGCTTGAGACTGATGATGTTGATGACGGAGAAGTACAACCACGTTATGATGAAGATGGAGATAATAGTGAGGAAAGTCTGGTATATGGCAACACAGGTGAAACACTTGTTATTCGTAAGAGCCTTTTGCTGCCAAAGGAGGAAGAAAATGGTGATTGGCTTCGGAACAACATATTCCACACGACTTGTACCATCAAAGATAAGGTCTGTAAGCTTATCATTGATAGTGGAAGTTGTGAAAATGTTGTTTCTCGGGAAGCGGTGGAGAAGCTGAATTTAAAGCAAGAAAAACATCCGAAGCCATATAAGCTCTCTTGGTTCAAGAAGGGAAATGAGGTAAATGTTGATGCGCGTTGTTTGGTCTCTTTCTCTATAGGACGCAAGAATTTTGACAACGTCTGGTGCGATGTTGTCCCAATGGATGCTTGCCATATTCTTCTTGGACGACCGTGGCAGTTTGATCGGAGCACAGTTCATGATGGCAGATCAAACACCTATAGTTTCATGAAGGACAATCTGAAGGTGACTTTGGTTCCATCAAAAGATTGCAGCTTTACCAAACCAAGTAAAACAGATGCGGGGAATTATCTATCAGTCTCCAACTTTATGGGGAAGGTCCAAGAATCTGGAATTATGATTGCTTTAGTAGTTCGGGAGGTTGAAGCTGTTAGTCCAGTCCCGAATTCAATAAAATCTCTCCTCGATGAATATGCTGAAATTATGCCTCAAGAGATTCCCGCTGGGCTGCCACCAATGAGGGACATTCAGCATCAAATTGATTTTATTCCAGGCTCAAGTTTACCTAACAAAGCAGCATATCGCATGAGCCCTAAAGAGCATGAAGAACTACAACGCCAAGTGGAGGAAGCTTTAGCTAAGGGGATGATCCGTGTGAGCATGAGTCCTTGTGCTGTTCCGGCACTATTGACTCCCAAACAAGATGGTACTTGGCGCATGTGCATCGATAGTCGGGCAATAAATAAAATCACGACCAAATATCGTTATCCAATTCCTCGCTTGGATGACTTGCTGGATCAACTTGCTGGTTCAAAGGTGTATTCAAAGATTGATCTTCGAAGTGGATTTCACCAGATTCGTATCCGACCAGGTGATGAATGGAAGACGGCGTTCAAGACTCGAGAAGGGCTTTCGGGCTATCTAATGCCCCAAGCACTTTTATGCGATTCATGAATCATGTTTTGAAGCCATTTCTTCAAAAGTGTGTTGTCGTTTACTTCGATGACATTCTTATATACTCTCGTTCCTTGGATGAGCACAAACAACACTTGAAGGAGGTATTGGAGACTTTGAAAAAGGAGAAGCTGTTCGTGAACTTAAAGAAATGCAGTTTTGGAACTTCCTCAGTGTTATTTTTAGGATACATTATTTCTGCGGAAGGAATAAAGGTCGACCAGTCCAAAGTTCAGGCTATCAATGAGTGGCCGACACCTCGTTCGATTCACGATGTTCGAAGTTTTCATGGGCTGGCCTCATTTTATAGGCGATTCATTAAGAATTTCAGCAGTATAGTATCTCCAATTACTAACTGTATGAAGTCGGAATCTAAGTTTAATTGGAGTCCTGAGGCTGATCAGAGCTTCAAGCTCATTAAACAGAAGCTTACAGAAGCTCCGGTCCTTGCGTTACCAGATTTTGGGAAGGTTTTTGAAGTGGATTGCGACGCATCAAAAGTTGGAATAGGTGCTGTCTTAAGCCAAGAGGGGCACCCAATTGAGTTCTACAGTGAGAAGCTTAGTGGTGCACGGCTAAATTACTCAACTTATGATGTAGAATTTTATGCTATTATTCAAGCATTGAGACACTGGCAGCACTATTTAGTACATCAGGAGTTCATCCTCAACTCAGACCATGAAGCACTTAAGTACATTAACAACCAGCACAAGCTGAACCAAAGGCATGCGAAGTGGGTAAGCTTTTTACAAGGCTTCACTTTCACCTTAAAACACAAGGCTGGGATTCAAAATAAAGTTGCTGATGCTTTGAGCCGACGAGGTTCTTATTTATCTACTATGAGGATAGAAGTGCAGGGATTTGACGCCTTCAAGGATATGTATCTAGAGGATGACTATTTTGGTCCTATTATGAGGGATCTTATGAATGGGCAGCGTAGTGATTATCAGATCCAAGAAGGTTATTTGTTTAACGGGTTACGATTGTGCATTCCAGATTGTTCATTAAGGGAGAAAATCATCACCGAACAACATGCAACGGGACATTTTGGTCGAGATAAAAGTATAGAATTGGTAGAAAGGAAATACTTTTGGCCAAAACTAAGGCGTGACGTTGCTAGACATGTGGAAAGGTGTCATGTTTGTCAGCGTTCAAAGGGTGGCTCCACTAATGCTGGGTTTTACACTCCTTTACCAGTCCCATCAATTCCTTGGGTTGAAGTGAGTATGGACTTCGTCCTGGTCTTCCGCGCACTCAAGGGAGAAAGGACTCCATTATGGTAGTTGTAGACAGATTCTCGAAGATGGCGCATTTTATACCGTGTCGGAAGACGATGGATGCTTCAAATGTTGCAGATCTTTATTTTAGAGATATCTTCCGTTTGCATGGGATTCCTCGCACTATAACTTCAGATCGTGATCCAAAGTTTATGGGGCATTTTTGGAGGACATTATGGAAGAGGATGGGTACTCAATTGCAATTTAGTACTTCATATCATCCTGAAACAGATGGGCAGACAGAAGTAGTTAATCGAAGCTTAGGAAATTTGCTACGGTGCTTGGTCGGGGACAAACCAAAGCAGTGGGATTCAATACTTCCATATGCTGAATTTGCATATAACAACTCGAAGAATCGTACTACTCAGTTGAGTCCATTTGAGATTGTTCATGGACTTAGTCCTAATAGCATTACGGACTTGGTTCCAATTCCTAATTTAAAAAATACTAGTATGAAGGCGGAAGAATTGGCTGCACACATTGAAACCATCCATGAACAAGTCAAAAGGCAAATTGAAGCCAACAATGCCAAGTATAAAGCAACAGCAGATGTTCATCGAAGGAAGGTAGTGTTTGAGGAAGGAGATTACGCGTGGGCTGTATTAACTAAGGATAGGCTTCCAGCTGGAGCAAATGCGAAGTTACATGATCGAAAAGTTGGTCCTTGTCGGATTTTGAAGAGAATTAACGACAATGCATACCAGCTGCAACTACCGAGTCATCTCAAAACTTCAGATATTTTCAACGTTAAGCATCTTATTCCGATCAAAGGAGATCTTCCTAATGGCAACTCGAGGGCGAGTTTTTCTCCAACCGAGGGCGACTGATGCAGTAAAATACTTGAGCAGTCTCTAGAAAATTCTGGAGGATTTTTGTGATAAGTATTCTAGTCTAATTTTCTTAGAAGTCTAAGTGTCAAGAGTCTTAGTATTTTGAAGGTCAGTCTAAGGTTAATTATTGAGTCTTTTCAGTTAGTTTTTGGTCCTATAAATTCCCTTGCTGTATTGAGGAAAGGCAGTCTTGAATAAAAAGCATTTTCAGTCCAAGTAATCAGCTATCTTAGCTTGATTTCCTTAAGTTGTTACTGGTCTAAGATTCTCCTTCAACTCCCTATTTATTCCTTCTTGAAGATCGTAGATTGGCTACGTCAGAGTTCTTCAGTGTCAACGACTACATGGTCATGTTTTATGGTTTTGGGAAACTCTGAGAGACCAAAATTTTAATTTCAAACAACTAATTTCTTAGTTGCTTATTAAAAAATAAAAATAAGCATTATTTTCATTTGTGATCAATGGAGTAATGTTTGGATTTTGATAAATACATTTCTCTATTGTTCATAATAAAGAAATATGTTTTTTTTTTTAATTTATAGTTATGAAAAAGAAAATTTTTAATGATTAAAAATACCACTTGTCAATCATTTACAAAATAAAAAACAAATTTTTGTCTTGTGAGCCTTTGGGAAATACTTTTGAGAAATGATTATAAAGAAATTAATTTTAACGGGTAATAATTATTTTGTTTCTAAGATATTACAACTGACAAATCTTATTTCTCAGTTGGATATTTATAATAAAAACATTTCTCTTTTTCAACTTTGAGAAATGATTATAAAGAAATACTACTTTTTAAAAGAATTCATGTCATAGTCACATAATTGAAAGGAAAACTTGTTATTTTTCCAAGGCATTTAGTTGGTATGAGTGTAAGCATTAAATAATGCAAACTAAAATAAAAAATTGCAATCACATTAAAACTGATAATTATTTTATTCGCAAATAACTTTTCTACTATTTTCTTTTGATTTTTTTATGACATATTTGAAAAATTAAAAGTGTGAAATTGAATAACAAGAATATTTATATGTTTTTGCTACTAAATCTGATAAAAATACTCCCATATTAAAATTTTATTTTCTTGAATTTTTTTTCTCAAAATAAATATTATTAAGAGAAGAGGTAGGTTGCCTAATGTTTTGTTGGCAAGGTACCTCATATTAAGGACATATCTATATTTTCCATTTAAAGTTAAGGGCTCGTTTGGTCGAGCGTTTACACTACAACGCAGTTCAAAACGAAGCGTTTCAGCAATAAAAGTGTATCAATTGTGCGTTCACAACATGGTTGGTTTGCAAACGTAGACCCATTTTCGAACGCCACAATTTCTAGCTTTTCAAAAAAACGGAGGGTTCTGAACGGTGGTCGTTCAAATTGGGACCAAAATAACCTTATTTATTTTCTCTGTCTGTATGGATTATCATGGCAACTGGATGAAAATTGTTGAAATAGAGAAGAAGGTGATGGGTTTCTTAGAGCTATAATCTTTTGAAAATTCTAAGATAGAGAAAATCAAGGGAAGCACAGAACTTCCCAAAATGCTTAAAAATTATGAAACTTACCTTTGGATTATCAGAATGTCCGACGACACCGACAGCAGCAACAGAAAACAGAGGACCATTCAGGAAGGTGAAAGAGAAAATAAAAAAAGCTGGAGCTGGGGGGAAGAAACTAATGGGTGTGATAGAGAGGATTTTACTTTTTTTTTTTTTGGTTTCTTAAAAGGGAAAATGAGTTTCCACCATTTGTGAAAACTGAATTTCCTATCAATGCAATTTTATCAATTACAAAAATCAATGCAATTTAAAAGGTACAAATAATACTACCAGTAAATACTAGTATTAAATTTGATTAAAAATGAATACTCTCCCTTCATCTCATCATAATGATAATTTCATTTTTTTTATTTACTTCAAAAAGTTCATCTCATTTTCAAATTAAAGTTTTGAAATCACTAAATTTCTAAAACTTATTATAACGTAATTTTAAAATATTTGAAAAGTCAAACATAATTATCATTTGGACGGAACACATTTTTTAGCTAAAAGGGTAAATATGTCATTATAAGTAAACATTTGAATTCTAAATTAGCATTTTAAGATGTTGCACCAAACACATTTACAGAAAAAATCTCCGTTAGGGAAAGCTCCGTTTCAAAAACTGCTCCGTTTGTAGAACTGTGTACCAGACGAGCCCTTAATTAGCATGTGCAATGGACTTGAAATATGCTAGAGTAAGTGACTTTGAAAGAAGTCGTGAAATCAAGAAGAAGACAGAAATTGGGCTGTGCACGAGTCATGCACGCCTGCACGAGTCGTGCAAAGGAGAAAACTCGTGACACGAGTCTGGAAGTGAACTATGGCTACACGAGTCGTGTAAGACGACATGTTTGGTCCAGACTTGGCGGAAAAGACAGAAAACGTGTGAGATTAATTAGATTCCTTTTAGGGTTTAATTAAGGACTCCTATTGTTTTCAGGGTAAGGTCTCTAGCAATATAAATACTAGTCATAAACTAGTAGCCTCCATGTGATTGATAGACATTGAAAGTGAGAGAGATCAATAATTCTAGATCTAGGGTTTTGCATAGCTAGAAACTTTGTGATCAAAGTTCATGCAAACATAGATTAGTGTGATCATCTTCTTGTAATTGTTTCTCCGCCATAATAATATTTGTTTCCCTTTGCCTGTGGGCGTAGCCAATAGGTTGTTGGTGAACCACGTAAAATCAGTGTTGTTACTTGTTAATTTGCGTTCATTATTATCTGCTACTATTAGGTCTGATTTACTAACAAAATATTATAAAGGGTAAAATAAAAATATTATAATATTTTTTTAACAAACGTTATTTTTTAACAACTATTATTCTATACATCCCAATTAAAGGTTCTTACTTTCTTTTTTGGTTTGTCCCAGTTTAAGGTTCTTAATTACTTTATTCTATAAATGGAAAAATATGAATAGTGCTTTGGAAAATATTGCCCTCATAAAGTTCATTTATTGCAAAAAAAAAAAAAGAAAAAAAACCCACTACTTACGTAACTTCCTTTTCACCCATTTGCTTTTTAAATACTCCCTCCGGTCCAAAATAACTGTCACTTTTGGACCAAAATTTTGGTCCAAAACAATTATCACTTTTGAGCTAAATGTCTCTCTTATCCTTGCATTGAAACTTGTTCTCTTTTATTAATTATCTTAGTGTGAGACATTAATGTAAAAAAGTTGCACACTTAATAAGGGTAAAGTTGGAATTTTTGTCACTAAGTTATGATAATTATTACATTTCTTAAGAGTTGTGCAAATGCAAATGCAAATGCAAAAAAAAAAAAGGTTATTTTTGACCGGAGGGAGTAGTGTTTAAGACAATTATATCCCCCACCTCCCTACTTATGTTGACCCATTTTCCTTTGTTTTTCACATGATTTTTTAATAAGCGTGCAAAGTCAAACTAAGAACCTTAAACCGAGACGGAGGGAGTATATTATTATAACAGTCATTAAATAACTTAACAAAAAGTATATTTAAATTTTGAAGTATGACTCTAAGACCATCTCCAATGGTTTGGTGCAAAAATTACACTAGTTCTTTAAAATGGTGCAAAATTTGCACTAAATATAAACTATCATCTCCAACAATCATGCTTCAAGTATTGCATCAAAAAAGCATATTCTTAGAATATTCTTTATATTGCATTTCATTTAATATGTTTTCTACTAGTAATTAGTAGTATATTATTATTACACTCTAAAAAATTAATTAGTGAGACATAAATTATATAATTATATTAGATACAAAATAAAATAAATTTATTTATTTAAATAAATAATTTAAAATGCAATTAAATAGATAGCCGGAATACATTCAAAATGCAATTATAATAATAAAAAAATAATGTCATAAATTAGTGCATTTTATTATTGTGCAAGCAAGGTACAAGTGACAGTAGTATATTATTATTTGGAAATTGTTACAAGTCAAAAGTGATAGTGTCTCCGTCTCAAAATGATCTTCACATTTTTTTTGGGCCTTTACTATGAAGAAACTTTGAGCAATAATGGAGGGAGTAGTAATTATTATTGTTAGAGAGTAAAAATCATTTATTTTAAGATAAAAGAAATATTAATACAATACAGACGGAGTGAGTTAAAAAGAGTATGTATAAAGAAGAAAAAAGAGAGAAAGGCTATAGCGCAACTTTATAAGCTGCGCCAATTTTGAAGCACAAAATGTGTTGCGCCATTTTTGAAGACCCTTTTAGCGCATGGTTGGACTGAGGATGGCGCAAAGTTGTCTCTAAGTTTGAAGATTTGGCGTTCCATTGGACACGCTCTAATGGAACTTTAACTCAGCCGAATGTCAAGAATTAATTTCTTCTTCTTGAACCGCTTTTCCCCTCTACTTGTGACCCGATTCCTCCTCCACAACGGAATGCTCCTGTTCTCGAATTTCTTGCCTTAATCGTCTCCTCAAATTTCGACCATTCTATGGAGAAGTACATCCCACTAAACCAACATTCCCATTCTTACTCTGATACCTCCGTTTGGACCCATTTAGTTCACCGAGCTCCGCGTGTTTGCGCGTGCCTTGGATCTCTTCTAAGAGCACCCACAAACACGCGGGTTTATGGGTTTTGGAGAGAGTATATTTGGTTTTTTGTTTTCATTCATTGAGGACGAATACGTGACTAAATCGAGGGAGAGACTGAGATATGTTACTTGTTCTTCAAAAATGTCGAGTCTTACTAAACGGGAAGCAAATATGGGGGCGATTCTTAGGTCGATTTTCTGATAGGGAGGTGTCGAGGCCATGTATGATTAAGAAGCGGAGGGATGGGGTGGGGTTTCAGGTTGTGAAGGGGTAGGGCTAACTTTGCACGCTTATTAAGGAATCAAGGTAAAATTAAGTCAAGAATAATAGTGGGTGGAGGATATAATTGTCCATTGATAAAGCAAGTGAGTAAAAAGTAGATAGGTAAGTGATGAGTTTTTTATAATATGTAAACTTTATGAGGACAAGAATGTCCAAAACACTATTCATCATTTGCCATTAAAGAATAAAACAACTAAAAACCTTAAACTTGTACATACCAAAAAAGAAAGTAAGAACTTTAAACTGAGACGGCGGGAGTAATTTTTTCACATTTATAGGTTGGAGGGTCGGTGCTAGTTAATAAGAGCTATATTAGGGTCACATTTGAAAATTTAATTATACTTTTTGTTAAGTTTTTTAGAGGATGTTAATATAATTTAATGACCGTTAGAAAAAATAATGTACGTTAAAAAAATTGACAATTAAATAGTAATTAAGTTATTTTTTTGAATATTATGCATTATACAAGGGCCGGACCCAAAATGTCTTAAAATTTTAGGGGTCCTGTCCAAAATTAAAATTTAGGCCATGAAATTAATTACGAAAATAACTCAAATATAATACTAGTATAGAAACATAAAAAAAAAAATAGTTCCTTCAAAATTTGGGGCTTCTGAGCAGTTGCTCATCTCGATCATGCTAAAAAAAAAAAGGCCTTGCGTTATACGTTTAGGGCTTATTTGGTAGTATGTTAGAATTAACCAATATTAATAGTGAGAATATTATTAATCTAGGGATTAATTATACCACCTTTTAAGGATAAATACGAAGGGTAGTACAGGTGATAAGAGGCTTATATGAGTTGTACTTTTGAATATTATTCCAATTACATTTAATCTAATAAACATCAAGTTTATTGAAGGGGATAATTTCAGTGCCCACCCCTGAGGTTTGGAGAAGTCTCACTGCCCCCCTTATGGTTTAGATTCGTCTCAGTAGTAACCACCATTTTGTCAATCAATTGACTATTTTACCCTTACTTGATTATATACCTCTTATAACTTAATTTAAATCACTACATAATCTCACATTATAAAAAAATGTAATTGCTATGCTTAAATTTATTCTCCATTTCCAATAAACATCATTGTTTTTAGTATCTATGAATTATACTTTTTTTTATTCATTTTTTAAATCTAAATAAATATAGAGAAGCATGCACATATGAATATTTTTAAACTTGATAATTATAAAGACATAAAAGATATAAAAAATAAATATTTTAAAGCTTATATATTTACTTATTTTGAGTTAGAGATAATATGCTATAGATTTTAGAACTGAGAGATAGAAAAATATGTAATCTAAATAGTTAGATACTCAATAATGTGTGTGTAGTAAAAACTTAGTCAAAATTAAAATAAAAGATATGCATGCATACATATTTTTAATTTCTATGTTTATTTTTTTGATTTTATCTTATAATAGAAAATAAATTTAATACAACACTTATGTTTAAAGATATATTTTGTTGGTATTATGTGAAATTTTGTAGTGAGATAAATTTAATTAAATCATTACAAAATCTCAAATAATACCAAAAAAGAAATTTATCTTTAAAAAAAAGTGTTGTCTTTAAATTTATCCACTTTTCAAGTGTTTTTAATTATCAATATAAAATATGCATGCTTCTCTATATTTATTTTGAATAAAAAAAGATGAATAAACAAAAGTGTAATTATTTATACATGGAAATAATATATATTGAAAATGGGGAATAAATTTAAATAAAACTTGTGTTTATTTTTTTTTTATTATGTGAGTTTATTTTTTTGTAATTTAAATGTAGTTAATGAAAGATATTTAATTAATTAAGGGTAAAATAATCAATTGATTGATAAAAGGGTTGTCACTGAGACGAATCTAAACTTCAAAGGGGGCAGTGAGATTTGTCCAAACCTCAGGAGTGGACACTGAAATTAACCCTTTATTGAAGTAATAATCCTATCCAGCCTTAAGAATGACTACCATTGCCCTTAGGGTGCGTTTGGTTGTTAGTATTAGGCCTGGATAATTTTGGATGGGATTATTGATCCCACTAATCAAGCGTTTGGTAGACAATTACATATCGATATTAATAAACCACAAAATCAGGATAAGAGGATTATACCCTTACTAATTATACTGATAAATGGGTGGTATAATCAATCTCCTCCTTAAGAAACGCTGAGATTAAATCTTTCTCCCAAATATACCATGTCAATGATTAGTATATTATACAGAAACCCTAGAGCCTCTTCGTATCATTATCTTCTCTGTTCTATCGACAATTTGGCTGGAAACTTCAAAGGTGAGATCAATCTTTCATTGTTCAACCAAAGATCAAACTTTCGGTCTTCAACCAAAGATGAGTTCAATTTTCTTGATCCTAATTATCGAATTTGTTGAGAGTTCTGCTAGACTCTACTGGTCTCTTGCTTTTGAATCATGCTTTTCCCTCCCCTCCCCTCCCTTCCCCTTCTTATCTTATTCTTCTTTTTCCATTTTTCTCTTTTCCTGAATGTTTAGGCTCCGTTTGTTTGGAGGAAAACATCTTTCGGAAAACATTTTCCCTATTTTCGGTGTTTGTTAAACACCGAAAAATGGGGAAAATGTTTTCCAGGAAATGGTTTTCCTCCATTCCTAAGGAAAACGTTTTCCTTACCTCCACCTAAGGAAAACATTTTCCGGAAAATGCTAACACTTGTTTTAACTCCAATTTTTGTTTTACGAAAATTATTTTTTAAATATACTCAGTTAATTAAAAAATGTCTAAAAATATTTTATTTTTATGAATATTTTTCAATATGTTAAATTATTAAATTTAGTCCATTATAATTATAAAACTACATTTCCATTACTTTATAATTGAAATTGGAGATAATAACTAATTTATTGATTATTTCTTTTTAATATATACTCTAGGTGATCAAAATTAATGTATCTAAAAAAGTTTTCCGGAAAGCATTTTCTTAAAATTCACCAAACAGTGGAAATTACATTTTCCGGAAAACATTTTCCAAGAAATCGTTTCCCGGAAGTTATTTTCCGCGAAACAAACGGAGCCTTAGCATTATTATTAAAGGCCAACTATAAAAGCAAATCGTAGTTAAATGTTGGGGTTTGTAAAAGATTTCACCTTGTTAACTCAAACTCTTCCGTCTCAAAATAAATATTCATTTTTATTTTTTCTTGATCAACAATAAAAATCGTGACATTCACTAGAGGGAGTACATTTTCTCTTCTTAATTTGATTTAGGATATCTATGATCTTTATAAACTTTCTACCATTATGCAGCACGTAGTAGTGGACAAAAATATAATTTTGATTTAGGATTTATATGACATGTTTAATTTGACCATTATGCATTTAAGTTTTGCTAACAATAAAGTTTTTATGTTTTGATTTGAATTTGTAGGAATGGACGCATCCACTCTCAGAAAAAGAAGGCTTAAATGGAATGACAAAATGGAGATTGCACTTTTGAATGCCCTAGTGGAAAGTTTAGTTGACTATCGCGGCGACAACGGTCAATTTAAACGAGATGTTGCTCAATTCATAGTGTCTCTACTTAAAAGAGATCTGGGATCAAGCGAACCGTGCTCGTTTGGTAGCCGGGTAAGGATAAACAGTATTATTAGGAAAATGATTAATAATCTTGTTAGTATTAGGAAGGGTACTAATTATCCTAATTTAAGAAATAATACTACCTCCGTCCCAGAGTAAGAATCCTGCTTAATCTGTTACTCATAACATAGTCGTAGAAGCACAAATTGTGGTACAAAAGATTTCATCTCGTAGAATCACCTCTAATACACTTGGTATAAGTCGACACTCCACAAATTGATACACTTGCTTCCATCCATGAAATTAGTAACACGGGGAAAAAAAAATAGAGTCACAAAGTGAATGTGTCTATATACTAGGGGTGAGCTCGGCTCGGTTTGGCTCGGTTTTAAGCCAAAACCGAGACCGAGCCGGAAGTTATCGGTTTCATAGAATTTGAAACCGTAAAGACTCGGTGTGTTAGTGGTTCGGTGGTTTCGGCTTCGGCTTCGGTTTTGGTTCGGTTTTTCAACCATTAGCACGAGAATATATTGTTGGGCAAAAGTGAAAAACAACAACTTAGCTTACTCAATCTCCCTTGCAGATTCATAGATGAACATGTAATCACGCAGCCAATTCTAAGATAACAGACATAGAAGTCGACACAAATTAACCAATTTTAAAAAAGAGGAAAAATAATTACGCAAAAATTAGGGATTTGCAAAAAAATATAGGGTTCTTGAGAAAGAGAGAGAGAGAGTACCGAAATCCCTCCTCTGTCTTCAACATCAATTCCTCCTCTGTCTTCAACATCAATTCCCATAAACCAGACCATCATCACCACCCCTTCCCAATTCACCACCTTGTCCATCAGACTAAACCACCCATCAAATCGAGCGTATAAAAATCTTACCAGGAAAGGGACGATAAGAGCCATCGGGGGTCGGCGGTGATGAGAGAGTCACCGGTGATGTGAGCAGCGACGGGTTAGAGAAGAAACTGCAAGGAGTTTCCCTTGCAATTGCAGTGCCGATCTCGGATCTCCCTTGCGCACAGTTGAGTGGCGTTGTCGATTGAGGGAGGGAGCTAGGGAAAATTGCGTCGAATGAGATGTGCTGGGTGAAAAAAAACGAAAAGTCTTTATATAATAAATGGAAAACGACACAGTTTAAGGTTATCGGTTCGGTTCGGTGTGTTAACGGTTTCCTAAAGCTTAACACCTAAACTGGACCGAAAACCTTCGGTTTTCAAAACTAAGTAAACCGGACCGGTTTAAAAGGCTCGGTGTCGGTTTTTCGGTTTTTAACGGTGTGGTTCGGTTTTTTGGTTTTTTTAGTCACCCCTACTATATACGAGATAAATACAAAATACTAATATTTAGTAAATCTTCGACTTGGAGTGATCACCCGAAACTTGAGCCGGAAGTTTCGTACTTCCGTCAGCTTTACAATCCAAAATATAAACTGCTCCTCTTCTTCAACCTCTGTTTTTTGTCTACTACAATGGCGTACATGGTGGACTAGAACACAATCAGTACGAAATCATGACCTCATTGCACTCAATGAACGTCAACATCGTCCGTCTCCAAACCAACATCGAATCCTTTGACACCAAGCTAAACAACCTCACCGACTCCGTCAATAACCTAATGATCAACAAAGTTGACGCCGCCGGCGACGGCGAGGGCGACCACCAAGCAGCGGTCAACCCCGACCCGGCGGTTTTCCGTTTGCCTAAAATCAATTTCCCCAGATTCAACGGCCAAAACCAAAACCCTAGGGCTTGGACTAACAAGTGCGAACAATTCTTCGAACTCTGCCCCGTTCCGGAAACTCAAAAGGTACTGTTCGCTTCTTTCCACCTCGACGGACGTCCTGAAATCTGGTTCCGATCGTACTATGAATTGAAACTTAGGGTTCTGGATTGGCCTACCTTCGTCGAGGATATTTGCGTTAGGTTTGGGCGTTCTCGCATGGAGGAATTCAGGGGGCTTCGGCAGTCGGGTACGGTGTTGGCTTACCTGGAAAAGTTTGAGGAGCTAATGGCAGATGTAATTTGGGAGCACTGGTTTGATAATGATTTCCTTGTTGCTAGCTTCGTTGGTGGTCTTAATGATGGAATTAGATTTCGTGTTCAGATGTCGCATCCCACTACTGTCTCGGATGCAGCTTACATGGCACGTATCGAAGAGGCTTCGTTAAAACCGAGATTTTGATGGATTGATTATGGAATTAAGTTTAAATCGGTGATTGGAACTTTTGAATTTGGGTCACATCCAATGCTTTTATTTAACTTACATTTTGCGAATTAGATTAGTTAGGAAGTGCTTTCTGGATTTTTAGTTCATCAACTTAGGACTTGGTATGAATGATGCTTAGCTTTTTGTTGAAGTTGTGATCAGTTATGTGCAAGTGTTTATTTCGTATTTTTGATCTCTAGCATGATAAATTCTTATGAGGTTTATTTGCATGTTATGTTTTTTTCCTTGGAAATTCTTATGAGGTTTATTTGCTTGTTATGTTTTTTTCCTTGGTAAGGGTACAATAGTTACAAACAAATGGCGGATTATATGTTTTTCACTTTCCTATGCTGAATTGGATAATATTGCTTGATCTGTTGTAGTTGACAAAGATGTTACCGTAATGTATAAGTAAGTGCAAAACCTTACGGTCTATGTGGCCAGGAAATTAAGTCTTGACACCTCTCTTATGTTTGATTTCTCATGATGTGCCAGCATACCAGTGTACCATGGAGATCTGCCCTTGAAAGCTGCTTAAAGGTCAGTATCTGAAACCATTGTATGAGCTGATTTCATTGTTCATCAATACGTGAACTTATGTTTCTGTTTATAATAAACTGTTTCTTTACATAATGGATCAGGTGGATCTTTAAGAAATCATTTAATATTCGTCCCTTCTACTTAAATGCACCACATCGGAAAGTCAAAATATTAAAATTGTAAAAATAATCTTCATAACTTAACTAGTTTCATGTTTTAAAAGGTTGCCTGGAATACAATTTTGTCCTTACTATACAACGGTTACAGAGCTTTGCGGTGTAAAATATGGAACGCTGGCAGTAGCTTCAAATATGCTATGTCCAAGAGGTGTCTTCATATTCTGAATCTAGCTGTACCCCTTTTTACGTATATGAATACTAAGTGATCAAGTTTACAATATTGTTAATATTATGATAATCACGTAGAAATTATGAAGTTAAAGCATCCCGCACTACACTACTCTGTTAGAAGTTTGTGACAATCAATGTGTTCTCCGTAGTAAATGTTTACGAATAATCTAATAAATGTTTCAGATCTCTTCACTATGTGTTCTCCATTATGGAACAGAAGTGTACCATGTTGGGATTGTGCTCCTATATGCAATTTTCAGTAGAAATAGCGTTTAATGGTGCATATACTATGATGAGCAGAAAAGTGAAATCAACAGAAACACAATAACAAGAACAATCAGATTTCAAATGACCAAAGCTTTCCCAGAATTTTTCCAAACATTTTCCCTCCTCCCTCAATAAACTGACCCTTGATGTTTAAAGGGAATTCGGTTCAGTTTCCAAAGAAGTAACTACCAAATAACTGCTAGTAACTACTAATTAACTGCTACATAATAATAAAATAGGACAAGTAAATTAATTAACACCTATACTAATTTTACGGCTCAACATCTGGTTCACCATCCACACGATGACGACTCTGATAGACACGCCACGGACCCCCGTCACGAGTCCTCTTCAGAATTGGCTCATCATTTTCCTGTCCATTAACTTGCCTCACATCAACTCCCTCCCCCTCCCTAACAGCCTTGTCCTCAAGGCGGATATATGGGTATTGTTGGCGAACACATATATAACTCACCCGCCTTCGTTTTGAGTTCACCCACTTTCTCAAATTTTGTGCTCTTCCCCTCGGTTACTGCAATTTCTTCTAACACCAAATATGGAATTTCATTGTCTTCTACCAACAAAATTCGTAATGTCTTCATGGGGCAATCATGATTAGTTGGATGGTATGGTGTTTTACATCGGAAACATAGTCCACGGCGGCGAAGATCTTCTCGCTCAGAATCTGTTAGTCGACGGAAAGGAGCCTTAGTGGGTACAGCTTCCTTCGGTCTGCTAGGTGGAAGCCCTTGACTGGAATTGGCCAGTGGTGTTTGAATTTGTGTAACTGGCCCATGGGTTGCTGGAACTGGTGGTCGGCTGGGTTGCCATCTCGTGTGCAGCCCGCTATGCCCCCATTGTTGTACTCGTAAAGCTGCCTCAACATGACTGGCAATTTTCATTGCGACGTCCAAATTGTTGGGGTCCATTATGCGTACTTAGACCCGAATTTCCTCACGAAGACCGTGCATAAAAAGCCCCAGGAAATTATCATCTGAGACGCTGAAAGTTGATTTGCCAATTGAGTGAACAGGTTGACATATGTTGCTACGTCGTGTGTTTGCTGAGTAGCGGCCAAACGCTCATATGCATTCCCATCACAACTAGTGTCAAACCTTGAAATTAATGCCTGTGCAAACTCGCGCCACTCGAACTGGACCCTCATTCTTTTAAACCAACGGAACCATATTAAAGCTGTTCCTTCCATGGCAATAGCCAATTAAACCTTTGTTTCATCTGTGCAATTGTGCAAATCAAAATGTTGATCTGCGCGGGCTAGCCAACCAAGCGGATCCTCGCCTTCAAACGCCGGCAGCGGTGGTGGTGCCTGTTGATTCTCAGCGTACTGTGGCCGTGGTGGTATGTAAACCCCCTCCCGTCGTGGCGCCCCCGTTCCTGTCATGCCCTCGTTTGGACGTGCAGTCTCCAAATTCTTGATTAAGTTGGTTATTCAGCAAAACCAACGCGCACCTCTGTCCTTATTGCAGCCATGTCCTCTTTCATTTGGGTCTGTTCATCCGACAAACGACTCATACGTTCATCCATGGTATTCATACGCACTTCCAACGCGCCAAAACGTGTATCAACCATCTCTTTTGGTGGGTGGGATCCGGTAGGTCGGACCAAATTGATGAGCAGAAAAGTGAAATCAACAGAAACACAATAACAAGAACAATCAGATTTCAAATGACCAAAGCTTTCCCAGAATTTTTCCAATCATTTTCCCTCCTCCCTCAATAAACTGACCCTTGATGTTTAAATGGAATTCTGTTCAGTTTCCAAAGAAGTAACTACCAAATAACTGCTAGTAACTACTAATTAACTGCTACATAATAATAAAATAGGACAAGTAAATTAATTAACACCTATACTAATTTTACGGCTCAACATCTGGTTCACCACCCACACGATGACGACTCTGATAGACATGCCACGGACCCCCGTCACGAGTCCTCTTCAGAATTGGCTCATCATTTTCCTGTCCATTAACTTGCCTCACATCATACTATAACTCTTAATGAACCTCTGTGGAATATAGGGTAGTTCTTCTAGTAGAAGAGAGCACCATATTCTACTATTTTAGAGCTTCCTTGTGCTCTTTTCAAGGTAACGAAGCCCTGGCAGACTGATTCCCAGTTTCCCTAATGTAAGAGATAATAAATATAGTGAATGGGGTGGAAACATGATGAAAACTCAAACGCAAGAATAAGTGAACTTTTCTCAGACTTTCTATATACATATTGATGGAGGTAAGATGCTTATCATTCTCTCTCGGGTGTAAGATGAATAATCAAGTAATCGTTAATATATCTGATTATAGAGCAACAATTATTTGTATCTAACATTTTTCGTATATTTTCTTAGTTTGAGGACTTGAAATTTGGTCATATGCCGTTTGTTGCTTATACTACATCATTCATTATGATTGATCTATTCGATAGCACACCATCTGTCCCATAGTAAGTGCTACAATTGATCCGTCACACTTGTTAAAGAATGTGCTTTATATGTTTGTATATTTCTTGTACCATGGTAAAATTGCACTAATGCTATTTCTTACTTTAGAAATGTGACACTTATTTTTGTGACATATTAAAAGGGGAAGTATGACATTTCTTATGTGTATATATAGCACTAGTATATTGACTAGAGTGATCTTTTTGCTACAAAAGATTGGCACAACTTTCAGGTTAATATAACAACTCCAGCCCATGTGTAGGTTATCATTCAATGCCTGCAGCAGCACTACTAAATGAAGCCAATGCCACAAAATGATCGTGTTGTTAAAACTTTCAGGATAATATCTCGCAAACACGTCATCAGCGTTCTTGGTTTGATTGGTGGTAGGGCTTCCTGGTTGACGTTTAATGATTCTATTAAATGTACCTGCTGATTTGATAACTTGACAAACTGGCAGATGCTGCCTCGGTTTTCATCATCGTTCTGATAGCAACCACTGTTTTAATGGCTCAGTTATGCAGGCATCTGACACTCCAGTGAGGTATGTCATCAGCACTGTCATTCATCTATTTTTAGTATCTTCTGGAGCTGGAAGAGGATAATTCCTTATCGTGATCTCGAAGCACTTTTTGACCAAATATTTGTTTCTATCGCAATTTTTTCCCCATGTACTCAAATCTTATTGTGACTTTACTATCTCCAACAAAATCTGTTTATGTGAGACTTTGGAATGAAGGATTTATGATTTTTGTTAATATTTACTCAAATCTTATTGTGACTTTACTATCTCCAACAAAATCTGTTTATGTGAAACTTTTTATCCGAGAAAGTTTGTCCCATTTTGACTTTTTATGGTCTACATAATGAACTTTGACCAATCATTTATGTTGATCTAATCATTCTAGTGAAATTCTATGAATTGTAATTGACAAATCATTAAGTGATTTATCAATAACAATTTTAAATTTCATTGTGATCATTAGATTGACACCAATGCTTGATCAAAGTTCATTTATGTTGACCATAAAAAGTCAAAATGGAACAAACTTTTTGGGACAGAGGGAGTATTTGTTTGGATTGAGTAAGTTAACTATAAGATTAAAGCATAGTGCAAACTTTAGCAACTTGTGAAAAGGGATAGCTGCTCCCATCCATCCCCTGTCCCACTGCAGCCAAGGGTGGGGATAGGTGCCGCGTCCCCTGCTGGTATATCAATGGTCGGGATTATTTTGACCCGATGCGTGTCCCACACGACCCAAATAAAACCTCATTCCTTGATCTACCAGTGCAGGGTGTGGTATCCACCCACACCCTTGGTTGCAACGTAGAAGGGGTGGGAGCAACAGTTCTCGATCTGAGCAACTTGGTATAGAAATTTCCAAAAAAATTTGGTGATCTGAATTTCAAGGATATGTTAATCTAGAAAATGGTATGGTGCAGATTAAATCATTGTTAAGCCTATATTATCGGTAATCAATTTGTTATAGAAGTTTGTTTTGTGTCGCCTTTGAAATATAAATATAGAACTCTATCCATGTGATACCCCACTCCAAAGCCTAATGGATCATGGATGGAGTAGTTTAGGTAGAACCATCTCAAATAATTTAGAGTAAATATTTCTAATAAGGCACACTGTCGCGGAGGATCTCTTATCCTATCAAGGAGATTAAATCTTCCTGTCTGCCAGGATAAGGCAGGGAGTAAGAAAATTAAAACTGAAAATGGTCATTGCTTAGAAAACACATGGGGTCAGTGATCATGTGCCTTATAATTCCATTTGCAAATAGTGACTTGAAATGGTAACCATTATCAAGCTGATTTAGTTGATATGGTCTATTTGAACAGAACTGATTGTTGGTTTACAAGTCATTTCTTTTTGTGGATTGTAGTAGTTATTTTTTAGGGACACTTGTTTCATCTTGGAGCATCACAACTTTCACCATCAACACAATAACTAGGAAATGGTTTTGTCCCATAATAAATGTTTCACTTTTCTTTTTGATCCGTCCTCAAATATGTCTCGGATTTCTGGAAATAGCATTTGTGCAATTTTACCATGGTACAAGCATTGTTCAAACAACTAAAGCATATTTTTTTTAAAACATTGACTAGTTTGTTGTGATGAGACAAATGTGGTATTTTCTTGGAAAATGCTATTGGATTCTCTATGTAGAATGGAGCAAGTTAATTATGAAGCTTTTAATGCTATCACTCATAAAATTACTTTTAAAATGATAAGATAGAAAATAAGAAAAGCAAATGAAGCATTCTTAATGTTAAAGCTCTTTTACTTCATTTTAATCAGGTTTGCACTTTAGGTTGATGATTAGTTTAAAAAATGTTAAAGTACAATTTGGGGTTGCCATAAGGTCAATATAAACATGTATTCTGACAATTTCACATGCATCTCCATCATCTGCATTTATTTGCTCCCATGTTACTTGTTTTTTTTTTTTTTTTGCTCATTCAATAATTTGATTGTTACAAGTAGGGTCCTATTCTGCAATCAGGGTGTATCTGTTATCTGTTTTTTTTTTTTTTTTTACAGTTAGTATTTTACTTGCTGTTTTCCTTTCTTTTTTGGAAATCTTGAATTATTGTGAACTTTTTTTTTTGGGGTACCTTTTGGTAGATAAAAGGTTCATTTTTAAGATGCAGAGTGATTTCTGGTTTTTGGATATTAGAAGCATATGCTAGTTAATTCCAGTTCGCTTCTTTTGTTACTTCTTTATTGCTTAGATGGCATTTTTGAACAGAAACATTGATAAATGGTAAGGAATTTAATATTTACATATCACACACAGACCTATGTTTGGCTTTCATCATTATATTCTCTTATGACCTCACTAAGTCACAGTTTCTATTCTCCCCCTAATTTAAAAATGAATACTATATGTGTATTTACTAAATACCGTATCCATCCGTCCCAAAATGAATGATCAAAAGCAAAAATAGGCAATTTATTTTGTGACGAAGGTTGTACAGACTGTCATTGATTGGCATTTTCCAGATCTTCTTAGGTGGGCTAAATTTGAAGATGCAATTTGATTTAATTTTTCTAATATCTTGGTGAAAAAAGATGTAGAAGACATGAATGCTTACTTAGGGACTGATGAGGTTTGGGAGTCGGTGAGTTTGAATTGATGATAAGACTCTCTCTCTCATTTTGATAGTTGTTATACTACAAGATGACAGAGAGAAGAGAAAGAGAAAGAGATGTTACACTAATCTCTTCTTTCAATGTGCAAACTCTTTGCAGGATCATGTTACCACCCACCTGCAAATTACAGTTGATTCTAAATCTAAACACAAAGAATTGAAGAAGCAAGAAGGTAAAAATTTCAAAATCTCTTCCTCATTATGGGATGGTAGAAAACTTCTTATGGTTTGAGAAAACCTAAAGATCCATCTTCCAATTAGAAAAGAGAAATTACGTCTGAGCAAATTGAGGGACAGATGAAAAACTTCATTCTTCATGAATCTCCATTGAAGGAGGGCCTTGGCGCAATAGTCGAAGTTGTTGCCATATGACTTGGAGGTCACAGATTCGACAGCCTCTTGCATTTGAAGCTCTTTTAGAACTAGGTTTCCCTTTTCAAGAATCGCCATTCTTGTTCCAACTAACAAGCATCCCGATGCATCGCTTGACGATGTAAAATTTGGCCTTCTGTTCCTTGGCCAGGTTACTACACTTGCGGGTGAAGTTGTCACATTTCTGTGAAGAATTCCTTGATAGAGATGGAGATTTGGAAGAAGTAGAACTCTTTTGGGACGAGCTCCTTGAAAATGAGGATTTTTGAGAAGAGTTCTTCTTTGTGGAAAAACTCCTTAGGAAAGATGATTTGTTTGAGGTAGTATTCTTTTGAGAAACACTTCGTAAAAGCGATGACGACTTTGATGAAGAATGATAGTAATTGTTCTTAGTTTCTTCCTTTGCTTGTCTCCACTTCCCATCCAAGTGATACTCCATAACAACTGAGCTCAAATTTCTAGCTTGACCCTCTTCCTTTTTTACCTCCCTTCAATGTGTGTGTGTGTTTGTGTGTGTGAAAGTGAGTGTGAGTTTGAGAGATGAGGGTAGAGTGGGTTGAGGAGAGAGTTTGGGAGCTATTTATAGAAAGTGTAGGGACAGGGTAGGAGCCTAGGAGGACCTAAGCAAGTGTAGGCTGACTATTGTGTTCCTATAAATTATTTATAAACATGTTGATGCCTACAATCTCAACTGTCTAGCCTTTTTTCAAACTATAACATGATACATGTACCCCTGCTTCTTATGGTGTGAATGATGATAAAATTTGAGGGTTACCATGTTTTTGTGTGTTAGTTTGACGGGTCCATCCGGGGTGCAGTCTCCTTACTCCCTCTTTCTTGGACATTTAGGATCTCACTAAGGGTAATTTTGGAACTTCACAACCAAATCAGGGGCCGTCCAATGTGATTGGATTTAATCCGGGACTTTGATCCAGGATTGTCTTGCAGTTCAATTGCACACTCCCACTTCCTAGTTTGACAACCGAACCTTATGGACCTCATTATTTCTTATGGAGATGCTACTCCTGTATGGAGCTCCATTTACAGAGCCTTATTTATTTTATTCCTCGTAAATATTCTATAATTTCAGAAATTTTGAAAACACATACACTTCCACACACGCAGATGACAACTTCGCCGAGAGTCCAATGGGGAGACGTGACTATGATTTGAATATTGGACTTCAACCACCTATTGGACAAGAAGTCTGTGGTCCTTAAACAATTGCTTCCTTCTGGAAAAACTGATCACTAGAACTACTCTCATCTGTATACGACGCAGTTTTTGTTATTTCACAGCAATGTACAATGCTTCATGCACATATTACAACTGCCTAATGATTTACTGGTGTACTAAAATTGGGCTCATTGTCAGCCTATTAAATTATCCACTGTGATTGTCAATATTTTGCAGCCTTTATCAAGAAGAAGACTATGCTTCTCTGCCACAGGAATAACTACCACAAGCTTGAATTGCCGGTTTTGCTGCGGTCAATTTTGTGCTTGTTAGGGAGAGCTTGACCGCAATGAGGTAAAATACGATCTACATAATGCTATACTTAAACAAAAGCTTTAATCTCTCCGTCCCTAAATAAAGTTACTAAATTAACTGTTAACAAGCACGGAGTATCATATTTCACTATGCACCCGCGCTACCAAGTTTATAAGTTGAATTATATACATTCATTTAGGGACGGGTAAATAAATGTACTTCTGCATCTTTACCAAGCTTCTAAAAAGCGCTAGGCGGCTTCTAGGCGCCGCAGCTGGGCCTAGACGGGATCTAGGCGGGCCGAAACCTTAAACATAACTATAATATCCTAAGCGGGACCTAGGCGTTTCATCAACGCCTAGCGCCTAGACGGGCGTCTTTTAGAACACTGATCTTTACCCTTGGTTCTTTTATGCTGTATTTTAACTGTAGGCAGTAAACTAGGTGTGATAGTTGTTATGTTAAACTACTCATCACAAGTGCTCCCTCTCTCCAAAACATGATTGACAACCAGAGAAAAATATGAAAACACAAAAAAACAAGATGATTTATTTAGTTTTTGTAATAATTTGAGGTAAAAACATGGCAAGGACAATACTTTTCAGAGTAAGATGAGTTGTAAGTTGGATTTTTCTAATAATAGGTGTTGCATTGCATGGTATCTGACTCTTTACCAATGGTTGGTTTGCATTTGGCATGTGCCTCTGACTTAATTTCCCCATAATAAAATGCTACTGTAAGTTTTGTTATTATTTCTTTTCTCTCAGTAATTAAAACCAGTATTTTTATTTTCTTTTTTCATCTTATGGAAAATATTATACATAATGTCCCGGAATAAATGTCGCCGTTTTTTGTACGTTAGTACGAAGGAACCTTGAGCGATAATTCAAGTTAATGTAATCATTTTAATGAAAATTTAAAAATTATAATTGATAATATTTATATTTATATTGGTATATCAATAACGTTTTACAATTTTATTAGAATAATTAAATCTACCTAAATTTATTACTTAAAGTTCATTCGTACTTACGTTCAAAAAACGACGACATTATGGGATTTAAACTGCTTCATCCACTCTTTTTATTCTATTGGACGTGGAACCGCTGCTCCCACCATTTAGCTGCTCTAATTTCAATGCATAGATGCCATTTTTCCTGGGAGGGAGTGTGACAATTGTGCATACAATTTAGCAAAAAGCGTTTTCGAGATATCGATTCAATCCATATTATGTGTTTTTTTTTTTTTTTTTTTTGGGGCTATATGTGTTTGAATCTCAATTGTTATTAAATCAGTTTATTTGGAGTTTACACCAATTTCCATGTTTTTGTCCTTATGAAGACTATTATTAGCAAACATTTAATAACAAAAATACTGAATCATTGACTTATATAGGAAGAGAAGGACCAGTTTTGGGCAGGCTATTGACTGCAGAGGCCCGTGATAATAATTATTTTGTAACTGAGGAAGTCTTGTGTGAGACGGTCTCACACATGAAACGGATCTTGATAAGAGAGGAAATGGGCTTGCCCCGCCCCACCCATAGGGGGCAAACCATTTAATCTTTCAAGGAGATCCGTCTCACATGTGAGACCGTCTCATACAAATTTTTGTCTTTGTAATTAAGCTTGTGCCAGAGTAAGTTGTTTCTTCTCTATTTTCTTAATACTAAATTTCAGAGAATTGATTTAGTGCATTTTATCATTGATATTTTGTTTATTAGTCAAGGTTCTTAACAATTTCCTCTAATATTTCCCTTTTTTTTTTCTTCCAAGTTTCTTTTTGGAGATGGTCTAAGACTTGTTTCAAGGATCAAGAACTGCCGCTCCAAGCAATTTGCTACAGGTTTTGATTTTGTTACTCCCTCCCTCTGCCCCTAAATGAATGTCCAAATCGCTTTGATTTCGATATTAATGAGTAAGATTGATTTGGCTAAAGATATCTTTCATACGTGCTTAATTAATCCTGGCCCTTAATGATCCACCGCCCTCATTATATTCCGATATAATGATTCAGATGGACTTCGATTTGCTCATGTGAAAATTATGCGTGTGGAATTGGTCATGTTTGGGACCCACTCAAAATCAGATTAATATCAACCTCTTGTTCAGCATTTTTTTATACTCCCTCCGTCCCAAAATCAAAATAATCTTCTCATTTGTTATTTCTCATTGTCCCAAAAAGTTCTTTACATTTCTACGATTTAGGTTTAAAAGTGTATAAACAAAACATGGCTAGTGAAGCAAGTGTTTATATCATTAAAAAGTTTGAATGATCAAACGTGAAGATCATTTTGGGACAGAGAGAGTAACTCACATAAAGGAAAACACAAATATATTTAGGCTCTGTTTGTTTCGCGTAAAACACTTTCCGGAAAATGATTTCCCGTAAAATGTGTTTCGCGTAAAATGTTTTCCGGAAAATGACATAAACATGTTTTTGGTTGTTTGGTAAATCTAAGGAAAATATTTTCTGAAAATAATAATAATTTAATATGAGGAAAATAATTATAATGAGAAAAAAATTGAATGTGGGTGGAGATTTTGGGTTGGGATGGGTGTTGGGGGGGGGGTGGGTGGGTGGTGGGGGGTGGGGGAGGTGTTCAAAATAATTTTAATTTGAGTAATTTTTTATTTTTTTTTTGGGGTGGGGGTGGTGGGGTAGTGGGGAGCGGGGGAGGTGTTCAAAAATAATTTTAATATGAGTGATTTTTTTGATTTTTTTTTTTTTTTGGGTGGGGGGAGGTTGGGTGGTGGGGGTAGGGGGTGGAGGTGTTCATTTTTTTTTTTTTTTAATATGAGTGAAAAGAAGTTTTTTTTTTTTTTTTTTTTGGGGGGGGGGGGGGAGGAGGTGGGGTAGGTGGGGGTGATGGAGATGTTCAATTTTTTTTTTAATGAGTGAAGTTTTTTTTTTTTTTTGGGTGGGGTAGGGTGGGGGTGGTGGAGATGTTCAATTTTTTTTTAATATGAGTGAAAAGTTTTTTTTTTTTTTTTGGGTGGGGTGGGCTTGGTGGGGTAGGGTGGGGTGGGTGCTGGGGTAGTTGGGGGTGGTGTTAGAGGTGTAGTGGGTAGGGTAGGTAGAGTGGGGTTTTATGGAGAGTTGGGTGTGAGTGGGAGAGTTAACATTTTCCGGAAAATGACTGACTTAGTAAAAATCCGTAAGACATTTTACGTAGAAAAGAGGGAAAACCATTTTCCGGAAAATATTTTCCTCATTTTCCGGTGCGTAACAAACACCGAAAAATAGGGAAAACATTTTCCGAAAGTTATTTTACGCAAAACAAACGAAGCCTTAGACAGTTGGATGTAGCAGAAGGATTTTAAATCCGGTTTACACGGTGCATTGGAGAACATTTTGACTAATTTGTTAGGTTTGGTATTGAGAATGTGGTTTGACCAGTCAAATTCTGAGAATGAAAGATGTTTGTCGTGCGTTTTGTGGTTTGAAAAGAACATGGTTCATGTACCTGCAATTTCCTACTCACATTGTTTCAAAATAAATAATCAAAATCTATTAAACAATCAATAAATAATACTCCCTCTGATTCAGAAAGATAATATTTTTTTTTAATTTTTTTTCATTGTTACTACGAAGGAACTTTGATGTATAATTAAAACAACTTTTAATTACTCTAATGAAAATTTGAAGTTGTTATTGATGCACCATTATAAATACTATTAATACCAATTTTCAGATTCACATTAAACTAATTAAAAGTAACCTTAATGATTGCTCAAAGTTCATTCGTAGTAGCAACGAAAAAAGAAGTACTATCTTTCCGGCCCTGGTTCTTCGAAGAATCAAGCGACTTCTCCCTTCTTCATTGATCTGGGGGAAAAGGAACGGGACAGAGGGAGTAAAATTTAACAAAGTTCATATATTGTAGTAAAATTTAATGAATGTCATATATTTTGAGATAGAAGAAGTAAATATATAAATTTTCCAACACCATTAAGTAAATGAATTATCAATAAAAACTTATATATTGGCAAAAAAAAACTAGAGCAAGGCTCTAAAAAGCGCTGGGCGGTCGCTAGGCGCCGCAGCAGCGCCTAGCGTCTAGGTGGGGTATAGACGGAACTTAGGCGGGGCCGAGAATAAAGAAATAGTTATAATATTCTAGGCGGGACTTAGGCGTTTCATGAACGCTTAGCGCCTAGGCGGGGCCTAGGCGACCTAGACAGACGTCTTTTAGAACACTGATCTAGAGTATACATCTACAAATTTCCTCAAAAAAAAAAAAATTAAATTTTTTTTTACATGATCTACACTCTACAGGATAACGAAAATAAATTAATTTTAGAAAAGAAAATGGTGTCAACTTGTAAAAACAATGAAAATAACTAGACAGTGAAGATTCAAATTGGAAGAAGGCACATGATCCTTCTTTCCTACCTCGGTTTTTAAAGGCAAAAAAACAGACCCCAACGGCCACAGACCACAAGTCAAAATCTTCTCACATTGCATTGACCGAATCTTCAGCCTTTCTCACACAAACCTTAAATTAAGTTCTCTACTAGGGCGGAAATATTGCAGTTTTCATATACACTTATGCTCCCCTCTCAGTTTCAAAATAATATAGATTACTTTTTTTATCGCTACCACTAATTTTTTTTGAGAAATAATTTTAAGTTATTTTAATTATTTGAATGAACATCTAAATCTTGTTATTGATAAACCATCAACAATACTATCACTAACAAGTTTTCGATTTTCATTCATAAAATTATTGCTCAAAGTTCTTTCGTAGTAATGGTCAGAAAAATGTGAAAATCATTTTGGTAAGTAGGGAGTATATGTGTACGTACTTCCTCTCATAACAAACAAACAAACAAACTAGCCAGAGTGTAGCATGTAAGTCTCAAAAATAAAAACAAGTTAAATATTTTTGTTTTAAGAAAAATGATACTTTCAAATAAAATCGTACCACTCACATTTGAGTTTATTGCAAAACTGACATGCGTACTTTCATTTATTTTCAATTTGACTTGCAAATTTTGGAAACATCAAATGTGGTTTGCGTATTTTCATGTTTGGTTTCAAGACAAAATCTTCTCACATTGCATTGACCGAATCTTCAGTCTTTCTCACACAAACCTTAAATTAAGGTGGCGTTTGGTTCGGTAGAAAAAAATGAAGGAATGGAATGGTCAATGGAATGGGAATCCTGAAGGAATTGGAAAGGAAAAAAATTGGTCAAACCTTGTGTTTGGTTGGCACGGAATGGAATTGAATTGCCATTCAATTCCTTGGTAATTCATGTTTGGTTTCAAGACAAAACTGTTGGAATTGAATAATAATAATAATAAATAATAATAAGTAATAATAATAAATAATAATAATAATTATTATTATTGTTATTATAGTAATAATAATAATAAACAATAATAATAAATAATAATATTATTATTAATATTTATTATTATTATTATTACAATTACTATTATTTATTATTATTATTATTATTATTATTATTATTATTTATTAACATTATTATTATTATTTCCTATTATTATTATTATTTATTTTTATTACTATTATTATTATTTATTATTATTATTTATTATTATTATTATTTATTACTATTATTTATTATTAACATTATTATTATTATTATTTCATATTATTATTACTATTATTTATTTTTATTTTTATTATTTATTTTTATTTATTATAATTATTTTATTTATTTATTATTATTTATTATTTATTATTTATTATTATTATTATTATTATTATTATTATTATTATTTATTATTATTATTATTATTATATTATTTATTATTATTATTATTTATTATTATTAATAATAATAATAATCATTTATTATTATTATTATTATTATTATTATTTATTATTACTATTATTATTATTTATTATATTTCATATTATTATTATTATTATTTATTTTTATTTTTATTACTATTATTATTTATTATTATTATTATTTATTATTATTTATTATTATTATTATTATTATTATTTATTAATAATAATAATTATTATTATTTATTATTATTATTATTATTATTATTATTATTATTTATTATTATTTATTATTATTATTATTATTTTAATTCCTTCAATTCCATCAATGGAATGAAATGGATGGAATTGAGCATTCCTCCCATTTTATGATGGAATGGTGAATTCCTTCATTTGAAGGAATTGATCATTCCAATGGAATGGAAATTTTGAAAAAAATGAACCAAACATGGCAATGGAATTGGTCAAAGGGAATTGGGCATTCCATTCCCCCACTTTACCACGAACCAAACGCCACCTAAGTTCTCTACTAGGGCGGAAATATTGCAGTTTTCATATACACTTATGCTCCCCTCTCGGTTTCAAAATAATATAGATTACTTTTTTATCGCTACCACGATTTTTTTTTGAGAAATAATTTTAAGTTATTTTAATTATTTGAATGAACATCTAAATCTTGTTATTGATAGACCATCAACAATACTATCAATAACAAGTTTTCAATTTTCATTCATAAAATTATTGCTCAAAGTTCTTTCGTAGTAATGGTCAGAAAAATGTGAAAATCATTTTGGCAAGGAGGGAGTATATGTGCACGTACTTTGTAACACCCATCGAATTTCTTGTTAAATATTTGACATACTTGTTAAATACTTGAACTTGCATATTATGTGTTAGTTTTACTTGGGTTAAATTTTTAACTGCTTTAAATAGTTAAGGTGGTTAAATGTCTAGTTTTGACTTTTGGGTCATTTGTGAAAATTGGACTTTAGGGGTCTTTTTGTTAAAAGTGAAACTTGAGGGGCCTAAGTGTCATTTCGTGAAACTTCAAAGTATATCTTGGTTTAACTGGGATGTTCATCCCCAAACATAAATTCTTACGTTGCTCCTTCTGTCCTAAAAAGCTAGGGTTTGGGTTTTGCCTATTCTCGACTCCTCGAGTTTAATTATCCCTCCGTTCTTGATTCTGATCCCGGATTAATATTCGTGGCGTTGAATAGAGCGTTCCAGGCCGAACAGAAATAAGTTTGGGTCAACTTGAATTTTGACTAGGTAAGTTATTAGCTCCCCCTTACTTGTAATAACATGCATAAATGTTATTCCCGATACTTGTGAATGTTAATTTCGTGTTTGGGGTGAATTTTGTGGTACTTGTAAATTTGGGACAAAGGGAGTAATTATTCTTCTGTGTAAATGGTGAAAGAACTTGGGAAATACTAGTTTGATTATGTTATGCCTTTTTGTAGTTGTGAAATTGGTAGTAAAAAGTTACTCCTACGCGTGGGACGGACAATTTTAAGCCTGGAAAGAAAATTGGGGTTTGCTGTAATTTGGACCAGGCGCCCGCCCTTTTGACCAGAAAGTTATGGGTTTTAGAAAGTTTGGATGAGCGCCCGCCCGGTCCCACTTGAGCGCCCGCCCGGTCCCCTGTTCCAAATAAAGTATTTTAAATCCAAATGAGATTGAAAGCTTATCCCTTCTAAGGTATATAGCCTTAGTATAAGATGTCCTAGTAAGTGTAATTGTGCACCTTAGAGGCAGTAGCATAAGGTCTTAGACTTGAACATCCTAAGAATAGGATTGAGATTTTGTAAGAGTAAATGTATAACTCTTATACTTGCTTGAATGTCCAAAGATTGGAAGTTATAACTTGAAGTATAAGACATTAAAAGCTTGTACGTGACTTGAACATCCAAAGAATTGGATTAAGACTTGAATATAAGATAATAAAATCTTGTACTTGACTTGACACCAATACATAAGTATGGTAGTGAACTTGAAAGTGCTATGAATAAGCACTTACTTGTATGAGACATGTTCTTGTTGTGTATGTGCAAACATTGCATACATTTGCTTGATACAAGGTGACTTCTTGATTACTTGAAGCATGTTCCTTGTTGAGCTAGTCCACTACTTTTGGATTAGTTCTTCTCCCGTAGTTCAAGTAAATATCTACTTGTACTTTTTTGTGTGAGTCCAGCTGGTTCTCCTTGCTTGTTCGAAAATATATAGGTTCACGCTTGTCGCGAGAGCTGGGGCTTAAGTGACAATCGGGTCCCTATGTATTTCCGCCTGACCCCTTACTACCGGCCATAGTAAGGGCATAGCTTCCTTAGTTAGAGCAATAAGCCTGACTTAAGTGAATGCTAAACTCCTGTCTTGAACACTCGTGAGTTTTGATACTGGGAATGACACTGGTTACCGGGTCTTCTGATACATACTGAATAATCAGTTTCCTGTTATTGATCGGGATTGTCAAAGTAATACAAGCTACGACAACATGGTATTCTTGGGAGGAATAAGGAAGGAAGCAATATCCTTATAACTTGCTTGTTTAGCCTTATGTGCTACTTGATGAGTGGATTATCCTCTCATATACTTGTTACTTGATGATAATTGATACATGATTATTTGAGTATCTACTTGAATTGCATGATAACATGTCATGTAGTTGCATCTAATAGCTTACTGAGATTTATCTCACCCCGTTCCTTGTTTAATTGTTTTCCTTAGATCAAAGGAAGGATAGTGCGTAGTGAGGCTCGACATAGCTGGGAGCTTACTACGCGGGTCGTGTGATTCTTTTGGGCTTGTGTCCTTTTACATTTGGTGAGGACGATATACTATGGGTTTTGTAACTCCTTTTTGGGGTAGACAGTCTTGTTCAGTTCTTGTTGTCACTAGACATCTTGTATAGTACTCTTGATGCCAGCTTATGTGCTAGGCATGTTTCCGCTGTGTATGTATTTAAGTTTGGTTTTAATTTTCTTGTCTAGAACTCGTGTTGTGAGCTAGTATAGCTCCTTACTCTAGAGTATATATATCATGTCAATTTGTTAACAAATGTCATTAAGTTTCTTGTTAAGTTTCTTGTTCCTCGTTAGTCACTCCCATCCGGGTTGAGGTTCTAATAGGGGATCCCGGGACCTGGGGGCGTGTCAGGTTGGTATCAGAGCTACCCTGGTTTAGCTACCCTGTTTAGCTACCTTGTTTAGCTCTAAGTCTGGATAGGGTCTATGGCATAGGTATGGGTGAGTCTTGGGGTGTTATTAATAACGCTGAGTGTTTACCTACATGTACAATGAGTTCTGAAGGTACTAGTGGCAGTAATCAGCTGAGATCTATAACTCCTCAAGAAGAAATGGTTGATAATGTAGACTGGGATTATCCTAATCGCCTTACAAGGTTCTTGAAGTTGAAACCTCGTAGCTTTGACGGGGAATTTGATGCTAAGAAGGCAGAGGAGTGGATTGAAAGTATTGAGAAGATCTTTACAGCCTTGAGATGTGCAAGTGGTGATAAGGTAACCTTGCAACCTTTAAACTTGAGAAAGCCGCTGAACATTGGTGGAAAGTGTTGAATAAGAGCTGGGAACTGGAAGGTGTACCACAGACATGGGAGAATTTTCTTAAAGCATTCAAGGCACAGTTTATTCCAACAGTGGTCCAAGATAGAAAGGAAATGGAATTTCTTAATCTGGAGCAGGGAAGTCTGACAGTGGGGCAATACTCAACCAAGTTCACAGAATTGGCTAGGTATTGTGATCACTTAGTTCCAAATGAAGCCAATAAGGCACAGAGGTTTGTTAAAGGGTTAAGGACTGAGTATAGGAAGCAACTTCTTTCTCTACAGCTCTCTAGTTATCATCAAGCAGTGGAGAAGGCTTATACTATTGAAAATGATATCGAAGAACACAAGGTGAAGTTGGGAACAACCATGACTGGTCGTGTATCAGAGAAAACTCAGGGATCTGGTTCTAAAGGTGGTAAATCTGCCGCCAAGATCGTCGATTCCGACAGCCAACTGAAAGCAAAGGTAGTGTATCAACTGGTTCGAGGACAACAGTCCAAGTCCCAGGAGAGTATGTATTTTTTGTTCGAAAGAAGGTCATTCTGAAGACAAGTTTGGTCAAAGCAAGGAAATGTTTAGTGTGTGGTGAAGCGCGGGCACTTTGCTAAGAATTGTCTTAAAAGTAGAGGAAATCAAGTTGGGGTACAAGTCAACAGGCCTCAGGTTCCAAGAGAGATAGTGGGGGTCGACCGAAAGTTCAGGGTCGAGTGTTTGCTCTAGATCAGCAGGGTGTAGCTGAGTCTTCTGCAGTCATAGGAGGTACTATATTACTTTTTAGTACGAGAGCGCGAGTCTTGATAGATCCAGGCTCATCTCATTCTTATGTGGCATCTTATTTGTGTCGCATTTGCATGTTCTTCCTGATTCTATGCCTTATGTGCTAGAAGTATCTTCCCCTATGGGAGATTGCATGTTTACTTCTGAGGTTTACAAGAAATGTGAGGTTCTTGTGGGTGATCATGCCCTTCTTGCTGACCTAGTCGTGTTACCTATAAGGGACTTTGACGTGATTCTTGGCATGGATTGGCTTATGTGCATCATGCATCTGTTGATTGTTATAGAAAAGTAGTAACTTTTTCTATTCCTGGTTTGCCTGATTTTACCTTTGAGGGTGATAGGCCTTTATGTGCTATACATGTTATTTCTGCTTTAAAAGCTAGAAAAATTTATCTCGTGGTTGTGCCGGTATCTTGCATGTGTGCTTGACCAGAGTTATCTGTTCCCAAGATGGAGGATATTCCTGTTGTATCTGAATTTTCAGATGTGTTCTCTTCTGAGTATAGCACCACCAATCTCTAAAGCCCTTATAGAATGGCTCCAGCTGAGTTGAGAGAGTTAAAAACACACAGCTTGAGGAATTACTTGAAAGGGGCTTCATTAGGCCTAGTGTATCACCGTGGGGTGCACCAGTGTTATTTGTCAGAAAGAAAGATGGGACTCTGCGATTGTGTATTGATTACAGAGATCTTAATCAGGTAACTATCAAGATAAATATCCGTTACCTCATATTGATGACTTGTTTGATCAGCTTCAGGGTTCAGTAGTGTATTCGAAGCTTGACTTGAGAAGTGGTTATCATCAGTTGAAAATCAGATCTGAGGATATACCAAAGACAGCTTTCCGTACCAGGTATGGGCATTATGAGTTTATTGTTATGCCATTCGGTTTGACAGATGCTCCAGCTGTATTTATGGATCTGATGAACCGTATTTTCAAACCATATCTTGATTGTTTCGTGGTGGTATTCATTGATGACATTCTTGTATATTCTAATCACGGGCTGAGCATGAACAACATCTCAGAGTGGTATTACAAGTTCTTCGTGAGAAACAATTATTTGCAAAATTCAGCAAATGTGCTTTCTGGTTAGAAGAGGTTTCATTCTTGGGACATGTTGTGTCTGCTACTACTGTTATTGCAGTAGATCCTTCCAAGGTTGAAGCAGTTGTAAATTGAAAAGGCCAACTACAATGACAGAGATCCGTAGTTTCTTGGCTTGGCTAGTTATTATCGGAGGTTCATTGAGGGATTCTCCAAGATTGCTACTCCATTGACTAATATGACTCGAAAAGCTATTTCTTTTGAGTGGAATGACAAATGTGAAGCAAGTTTTCAGGAGTTGAAAAGGCGTTTGACTACAGCTCCAGTCTTGGCTCTGCCTAGTGGTTTTGAGCATTTCATGGTTTATACTGATGCTTCTAAAGAAGGATTGGGTTGTGTTCTGATGCAAGATGGCAAGGTAATAGCTTATGCTTCTCGAAAATTATCTCCTTATGAAAAGAACTATCCTACTCATGATTTAGAGTTGGCTGCGATTATTTTTGCTTTGCATAAATGGAGGCATTACTTGTATGGAACCAAATTTGAAGTCTTTACCGATCATAAAAGCTTGAAGTACTTGTTTTCTCAAAAAGAGTTTAATATGAGACAAACGTAGATGGATGGAGAATTGAAGGATCATGATTGTACTATCCTTTATCATCCAGGAAAGGCAAATGTTGTGGCAGATGCACTGAGCAGAAAGACTTATATTTCTTGCTTGATGATTCGTGAGTGGAAGATGTTTGAAGACTTGTGTGATTGGAGTCCTTGTGAATCAAATCATGGAATTATCATTGCTAATATAAGGGCTACTTCAGATTACTCTAACAGATCAAAGAAGATCAGGTAATTGATTCTGAATTGCAGAAAATCATTAGTGGAATGAATGAAGGGAAGCAACCAGATTTTTTTCAATAGTGATGGAATTCTTACCTTTCGAGGTCGAGTTTGTATTCCAGTTGATCTTGAGATTAAGAAGAGAGTTCTTGAAGAGGCTCACAAAGCCAGTATACTATTCATCCTGGAAGCACTAAAATGTACCAAGATTTGAAGAAACATTTCTGGTGGAACAATATGAAAGAGAAATTGCTGAGTATGTGTCCAAATGTTTGACTTGTCAACAAGTGAAGTGGAACATCAACGTCCAGCAGGTTGTTGCAACCATTAGAAATTCCAGAGTGGAAATGGAGCATATTACTATGGATTTTGTGACTGGTTTGCCACGTACCAGACGAGGCCATGATGCTGTTTGGGTTATAGTGGACAGGTTGACTAAATCAGCTCACTTCTTGTCTGTTTCCATGGGATATTCATTGTCTCAGTTGGCATCTTTGTATGTTTAGGAGATAGTCCGACTGCATGGATTTCCTGTGAGTATTGTATCTGACAGAGATCCTCGTTTTACTTCTCGATTCTGGCAGGCTCTTCAGGGTGCCATGGGTACTAAATTGAATTTCAGTACTGCTTTTCATCCTCAATCTGATGGGCAATCTGAGAGACTTATACAGATTCTCGAGGATATGTTACGTGCTTGTGTTGTGGATTTCAAAGGCAGTTGGGATACTCATCTTCCTTGGCTGAGTTTGCTTATAATAACAGTTTTCAGTCTAGCATTGAAATGGCTCCATATGAGGCTCTTTATGGCAGAAAGTGTCGATCTCCTATATGCTGGGATGAAGTGGGAGAAGCTAGACTCTTGGGTCCTGAAATGGTTCAACAATCAGTTGAGTGTGTGAAACTCATTCGAGATAGATTGCGCACAGCTCAGAGTAGACAAAAGAGTTATGCAGATCATCGTAGAAGGGATCTTGAATTCCAGGTAGGTGACTTTGTATTCTTGAAGGTCTCTCCTCGTAGAGGTATAAAGAGATTTGGGAAGAAAGGAAAGTTATCTCCTCGTTATATTGGTCCATTTGAGATTCTTGAAAGAGTTGGTAAGTTGGCTTATAAAGTGGCTTTACCTCCTTCTTTATCTGGATTCATGATGTATTCCATGTATCTAGCTTCGCAAGTATATGGCAGATGGAATCACATGTTCTTGAGTATGAGGCTATTCCATTTACAGCCTGATTTGTCTTATGAGGAAACCTGTTGAAATTCTTGACTGGAAAGAGCAAGCTTACGTCTACCAAAAGAAACTCTTACCAAAAGGATTCTATTGTGAAGGTCCTTTGGAGGAATCGTGAAATTGAAGAGGCTACTGGGAAACCGAGAAAGAGATGCGAGATAAATACCCGAGCCTATTTGAAAACTTTGGTAAGTAAAATTCGTGGGGAATTTTCTTTAAGGTGGGGAGGATGTAACACCCATCGAATTTCTTAAATATTTGACATACTTTTTAAATACTTGAACTTGCATATTATGTGTTAGTTTTACTTGAGTTAAATTTTAACTGCTTTAAATAGTTAAGGTGGTTAAATGTCTAGTTTTGACTTTGGGTCATTTGTGAAAATTGGACTTTAGGGGTCTTTTTGTTAAAAGTGAAACTTGAGGGGCCTAAGTGTCATTTCGTGAAACTTCAAAGTATATCTTGGTTTAACTGGATGTTCATCCCCAAACATAAATTTCTTACGTTGCTCCTTCTGTCCTAAAAAAGTTAGGGTTTGGGTTTTGCCTATTCTCGACTCCTCGAATTTAATTATCCCTCCGTTCTTGATTCTGATCCCGGATTAATATTCGTGGCGTTGAATAGAGCGTTCCAAGCCGAACAGAAATAAGTTTGGGTCAACTTGAATTTTGACTAGGTAAGTTATTAGCTCCCCCTTACTTGTAATAACATGCATAAATGTTATTCTCGATACTTGTGAATGTTAATTTCGTGTTTGGGATGAATTTTTGTGGTACTTGTAAATTGGGACAAAGGGAGTAATTATTCTTCTGTGTAAATGGTGAAAGAACTTGGGAAATACTAGTTTTTATGTATGTTATGCCTTTTTGCAGTTGTGAAATTGGTAGTAAAAAGTTACTCCTACGCGTGGGACGGACAATTTTAAGCCTGGAAAGAAATTGGGGTTTTGCTGTAATTTGGACCAGGCGCCCGTCCGGTTGGTCACCAGGCGCCCGCCCTTTGACCAGAAAGTTATGGTTTTAGAAAGTTTGGATGAGCGCCCGCCCGGTCCCACTTGAGCGCCCGCCCGGTCCCCTGTTCCAAATAAAGTATATTTTAAATCCAAATGAGATTGAAAGCTTATCCATTCTAAGGTATATAGCCTTAGTATAAGATGTCCTAGCAAGTGTAATTGTGTACCTTAGAGGCATTAGCAAGGTCTTAGACTTGAACATCCTAAGAATAGGATTGAGATTTTGTAAGAGTAAATGTATAACTCTTATACTTGCTTGAATGTTCCAAAGATTGGAAGTTATAACTTGAAGTATAAGACATTAAAAGCTTGTACGTGCTTGAACATCCAAAGAATTGGATTAAGACTTGAATATAAGATAATAAAATCTTGTACTTGACTGACACCAATACATAAGTATGGTAGTGAACTTGAAAGTGCTATGAATAAGCACTTACTTGTATGAGACATGTTCTTGTTGTGTATGTGCAAACATTGCATACATTTGCTTGATACAAGGTGACTTCTGATTACTTGAAGCATGTTCCTTGTTGAGCTAGTCCCACTACTTTTGGATTAGTTCTTCTCCCGTAGTTCAAGTAAATATCTACTTGTACTTTTTGTGTGAGTCCAGATGGTTCTCCTTGCTTGTTCGAAAATATATAGGTTTCACGCTTGTCGCGAGAGCTGGGGCTTAAGTGACAATCGGGTCCCTATGTATTTCCGCCTGACCCCTTACTACCGGCCATAGTAAGGGCATAGCTTCCTTAGTTAGAGCAATAAGCCTGACTTAAGTGAATGCTAAACTCCTGTCTTGAACACTCGTGAGTTTTGATACTGGGAATGACACTGGTACCGGGTCTTCTGATACATACGAATAATCATTTCCTGTTATTGATCGGATTGTCAAAGTAATACAAGCTACGAAACATGGTATTGGGAGGAAAAGGAAGGAAGCAATATCCTTATAACTTGCTTGTTTAGCCTTATGTGCTACTTGATGAGTGGATTATCCTCTCATATACTGGTTACTTGATGATAATTGATACATGATTATTTGAGTATCTACTTGGAATTGCATGATAACATGTCATGTAGTTGCATCTAATAGCTTA